>BSBK01003172.1:1007500-1312500 GCA_027943335.1 Chamaecyparis obtusa
TGGTAAAGTTTAAAGAAATAGATCAACTAGAAGGTCATCTCCATAAAAAATAAATGCTTTTGATTGTCTATATAGTAAGTTCTCCATCTCACAAAAGTCCATAGGTAATCAACCACTCCATCTTCCTAGTACATAGGATCAAAAACTAGATACATAACTCACTTCAAAGGAAAATCAAGGAGGCATCAGAACCATTAATATAGAGCTTCATAATATTAAGAAGGGAGAGGTAGAAAAGTTCAATTAAATTATATGTCACCATATAGCACATGAGGGAGAATAAATACCATCTAAATTTTCACAAGAGGGTACTTGCAATCAAAAAGGGATGTTCACACCAAGGCACATGTGCATGGTACAAGAGTCAAGTGTCAAGATTTGTGTTGTCATGGAAGGGACACTCACTTGAATAAGGTGTGATGGAAAATAAAAAAGAACTACAATGCCCATGAGACTTTATGATATTGTGCTAGAAGAAAATAGGTACAATAAAGTCTATGAAATCCCCACAATATACACAATAGTGGTACTTTACCTTAATGTAGATATACAAAAGGAAAAATGCATGTTTGAGATGCTCAAAATGCCTAAGTATTAAAAATACTTGAAACTCTTGTAGAACAACCCAAATGAAGTCACCCCACATAAACATAAAGTTTCCAAGAGCCTAAATGACCAAGTAATCATTTAGAATGTGAAAAAACACTAAACCTAAATAAAATGTTTAGGAGAAAAAATATGAAAAAGGTGCATGGATAGCCTATAATATCCCCAAGAGACCTTTAAAACACCATATGTAATAATTATGAAAAATAAAAGAAATAGAAAAAAAAAGATACTAGGTTAGAAGAAAAAATATAACATCTAACTTCAAAAGCCAATAAAATACACCAGCACCAAAATTTTAGAAAAACACCTACACTAAATTAGATCATACTCGGGCTCAAAACTAGCTTTCTAATGATATATGTTTTCCCAATTTTGACATTATTTACAAAAGTTATGGCCAATTTAAAAAACCAAGCCAAACAGGTCAAAAAATGGTAGGAGGGGTGACTTCCATACAATACCACTAACATCATTGACTAATATGCTAACATCACAAAAATCAATGACTAGACTATGTCATGTTCCATCAGAATATTCTCTCTTACCAATGAAATCATTGTAACATAGGTCTACAATCCCTAGTCATTGCAAAATTTATATAACCTATTGTATAGTCCTAAAATGTTAGCACTCATTGTAGGATAATTACGAGGACCTATTAGCCCCCATTTTGATTATTACAAGGTCAGGTTGCTTGTTATGCTTGATCCTAGCAACCTACATTTTCTCCCCCCACTTCCTTTCTTCCATCCTAGTATCCCCTATAATTTTGGGCTCTTTTCCCAAGTTATAGGTTACCATTGGTGCCCTGTCCCAAGCATTTTGGGCCCAAAATTTTCTTGGGGCCCAATGTCAAGGTATTAGTAGTATTTCTTGATTTGTGGTCGGGTTGGATCAAATTTGAATCTTAAAAAGAGGGTGTAAAGTATAAAAGAGCCTCTTCAATCCTCATTTTTCATATCATAACTAAGTGAACATGTTTTGGCAATCAAGATATCAAATTTTCAAGAAAGAAAGTATATTTGGATTCAAGATTTGAATGCAAGCATCCCAATTCGAGGTATCCAAGTATTCATTTCCTTCAATGTCTATCAAGTCAAATAAAATATTCTCCAATTGAAGAAATTTTCTCTCCCATAATGGCCAAGTAGAGGAATTATCAATCAAGTAGGAAGATTCATAATCCATTATTTCTTCTCTCTCCTTCTTTGCAAGCATCTTCAAGCATACCAACATTCAAGATATAGGAGTGACAATCATAGATACATGAATTTGTTGGGGCATCCTTTTTTCTACATCCCGTCCAAGGTCAACTCTTTATATTACAAGCACATTTAAGAATCTTCATGGTATGAGTAATTTCGACATCTGTCCATGAGGATTAATGCAAGGTAAATCTACCATTTTTCTTTTTACATACTTTCTTTATGCAATTTATATCTATTTTCAAGGTTGATTCCCAAACAAGGGTTTGACCAAATCGAACCACTTTCCACAACCTTTTCCTCATTTTTATGTGTAGGAATAGGTTGCAGGGCCATTAGATTAGGATTGAATAGATCAGACACAGTTAGAACTCCATAGAAAATTTTAGCTAGAATTGCTAGGTACACAAGACCATTGGCAGCCTGTCCTTGGGTATAGAACAAATTTTAGCCTGTCCCTACCATTTTTTTTCATATTTTAACCACAGGTTATTCTTCTACTCTACTTTCCAGATCTATAAATTTCTGCTCAATCTTAGTTCATTTTTATCTGTTATTTACAATTTTCTACACCTTCAACTAATTGGTATCTAAAACACTTTAATTGCATCTGTTTTATCATTTGATTTTCTCTAATCACATTCATTTCAGTGAAGGATCATTGTCATTGTATACACTAAAAAGTGACTTCATTAATTAATTAAATATATATTATTTAATTAATATTGACTTGATGAATTAATTAAATATTTATTATTTAATTAATATTTATTTCTTCTATTATTAAATAAATTATTCAATTTATTTGATAAATTCAATATAGTCTATTCTTCATATCCTAAGTCCTCTAAATAGTCTTATTAAAGTGATTTAATCAATTACACAATCACCAAATATGACTAAGTGCCCTAGTCAACCTCATCCACCTAGTCACCTGACACATCACCTTGGCTAAGATAATTAATTATTATTAATTATTAATAAATCATTATCCTCACACACACATGTCCTATTTCTAAGGGATATGTGGCCTCATAAGACTTGGTCTCATGACCACATGTCTTCTCCTAAATAAAGTCAAGAAGCAATCCCTATTCCTAAGGAGCTTCTCAAGCCACCTCAAGGAGTCAAAGATGACCCATGGGACACTTGTACCAAGAGTCCTCATGAGGAAAAGGTCCTTCCCCCTTCCTCTCAATGGTCTTTGTGAGACACTTGACATGTGTCTTTCCCTTCCACCTTCTTCTCCTTCATGTCAATGTAGGAGGAACATCCTCCCTATTCCTTCTCTCACATTCCAACTACATCCCCCTTTCTCTCAACCCCTTCAACCAAGTCAATAGTAGCCCTAGGATCTTCCACCTTTCAATCTCCACCCTAGGATTGTGCCACTTAGGCTTGAGTCCTCCAAAAATATCTAAAAGGAGCCTCATTCTCCCTTTGTGAGCTAATAGGCCATAGTAATCTTCAAGTAATCAAGCATCCAAGAATTCAAGCAATCATATGAGTCATTTGCATAAGCATTGTATCCACCATAGTTGCATAATCAAGGTTTTAACACTTTGGTAACACCTTGGGCAAGGAGCTTCATTTGGAAATCTGAGAGCTCAACACATCCAAGGAATCAAGGATAGGAGGACAATGGAGACAAGCTACAATGGGTAAGTGAAGGTAAACTTATTTTAAGTTCATTTGATCATTTGTAATCTTCATTGTGTTGTAATTAGATTCATTTACTATCTTAGATTAGTTAGTATTTCATTTATAATAGTTAGACATCTAATTTGCATACATTTTTGGCACCCATCGTTGGATCTCCCCACATTTTTAACATTCTATTTTTAGTTTTTCCGTGTGCAAAATTTCTACAAGCTGTTTCTGCACATCCATTCATGATTCCTGCACATTTGTTACTTCTTCCTACACATCCATTTTTCTCACCATCAAACACTTCTACCTTCTGTCTTTATCATTCTTTCTACGCATTCATTCATTGTCTTTGTGCTTCTATTCCTCTGTGCTATGCATCTGTCATACTTGCACTTTCATCCCATCTCACTACGCATTAATATCATTTATCTAGGTGTTAATTATTTATGCGCATTTATTAACTGTGCATGTGCTTTTGTGTTCTATTTCTGCACATTTGTTTTTGTAGGAATTAAATTTAATATTTTGATCATTTGTATTTTTGCTAATCATCTTAACAAGTCTTTGTTTGCTGCTGTAGATATTTAGGTTGTTTTGTAGGTCAAATTTGAAGACCCCATTTTGAGACTATTAACTATTTATTTTCATATTCCTTAAAATATTAACAAGGGGTTTGCAAAAGAAATCATAATCTCATTTGGGTTTTAAAATAAGACATGCATTTTCAATTTATGTGTCTTCTTTAGTTTAATATTCTACTTGATGTGTTTTGTTTTCTAAGCATAATTGTAATCCCAAAATTATAACAACGTATCCTCTCCCCTTGCCATTCGTGGATCTTGCGTGTAAGAGAAATTGTTATAATTTTTAGAGGGTGGTCTTTGGTGGGGAAAGAGGTACTCACCCCAAGGAATGACCCAATCGGTAATAGGCTAAAGCCAAGCCCTTCCAAATCGGTATATAAAAAACACCACTGTGATTAGTCTCATAGTGGACAGGTGTGAATTCGTTGTGGCAACCAAAATCTCCTCTAGTACCCACATGGTGCATTGAAGTTACTACACTGTTAAGGTGAAAATATTACTTTAGAAGGATTGGGAGAGCCCCCTTAATTGGGAAAATGACTTGATCACAACCACCTAAATGGATTTCCTTACTAGATAATTTTGTATAGTGGCCAAAAACCTTCTATTTGATGGCTCAAGGGGTCACCCAAGCCCATGAAGACACCCCACAATACTCATGGTTCATAATAGAGATAGAAGTTATTTGTAAAGTAATGACCCATTGAATTCAGAACTTGGTGTGCTAGAGAAGTGAGTGCACTGTAAGGAGGAGCTCGTGCCTCCAAGTTCCTAGGTTGTCCTCTGTGAATTTGTGTGGCTAGATTTTATCCAAGTGGGGATTCAGTGAATATTGTCCTTGCCAACCTTAGTAATTGTAAGCATGTTTGTGAATTCATACTAGATCAAATTAGATTAAATCATTTATGTTTTGCCTGTCTATGTTTATGTATTTTTACTTTGCCAAAACAATTATCTAAAAACCAAAAAATTTCCATAAAAAACTGTAAGAAAACCATCAGAAAATTAGTGCTGTGCATTTATCATTTTCTATTGCGCATTGATCCAATCCTTCTGCACATTTTTTATTGCTATTGTGAATTGATTCCATGTTGTTGCACATTGATCTAATCCTACTACGCATATACTTGATTGTCATGTGCATTTGTTCCTGCGCATACACAATAAAGAGCATTTGTACAGATCCTAGGATTTTCACACAAACTTTTTCAGATACCCATTTTTGTCCTCAGTATGATTCTAGAAATTCATTTGATTTTTACAAACCTTTGATCCTTAGTTTGACCATTTTCATCAAAATTCACCATCTTTCTTTCATCGAAAATCCACAAAATCATTCAAAATCTTCAAAATTTTCCAATTAGTGTTGAATCATTACCTTTCTTATCAAATTTTGATCTTTGTGAGTTTATCATATCAGGATTATCATCCTTAATTAAAAACTTACCTAGATTATTATCCCTTGATTTTTCTTTGTCACATCATAGTGAGATCCATACCTGCTATAGACTTAGATTATCAAAAACATTCAAACTTATCTCAACACTTTTAGGTTCATTTATACATCTATCCAATAAAAAACAATCCATTTGTTTCATCAAAATATTCATCCCAAGATCATCCTTCACCTTTTATGGTTCAAACTCGATCTCAGAAACTCAAGCAAACCGTTGATCTAGAATCTGTAGACAAGATGGAAGGAGGTAATAATGAAGAAAATCCTTGGTCTAGACTTCCTAAAAAGAGTTCAATTTTTACATCAAATGAAGAACCAACAGATCAAGATTTACGAGACGCTATGCAAGATCCTAGGTTATACAAGGTCATGGAAAGACTCTTAGACATGGATAGGGAGATGTATTTCCTCATGCTTTCTCAACAAGGAGCAAGATTACATGGTGATTTTGATGTCTCCACTCTTAAAGAACCACCTATCACAAACAATCAAGAAATCCCTAGTGGTTCTCAAGAAACACATGCTCATGGAGAAAAGGAAGACAAACAACATAGTGCTTCCCAAACAACTCAAGGACCTCCACCATCTTTGGATCCCATTTTACAAAAAATCTAGATGCTTCAACAAAAAATCTATGACATTCAAACTAGATCATCAACCAAGAAGTATTCCTTAGATGATATATGTCCTTATCCTTTTCATAAACATTTAGCAATGATTCCATTCCCTCCTCATTTTGAGGTACCTAAAATTGACAAATACAAAGGGAATTCGAATCCACAAGACCACATTTGTGAGTTTTGTGTTTCTTGTATTGAAGTCTCTTACAATGACTCTTATCTTATGCAACTATTTCCATGTAGTTTAGGAGGACAAGCCATGGAATGGTTATCCAAACTACCCCCAGGCATCAAATCTTTCAATAAGCTTATTGACAGGTTTGTGACTCATTATTCATATAACATCAAACATGAAGTCACTATGCTTGATCTTTGCAATGCACAACAAAAGAGTGGAGAACCTTTCCTTACTTTTTTGCAAAGATAGCATCAATTATTTTCCAAGTATCCATAAACAATTCCTAAACAAGAAAAGATGGATATCTTTGTGCATAACCTGACACAAGAAATGAGCTATAGGTTGCAATTGCAATGTCCTCCAAACTTTAACAAGCTCATTGAAAATGGCATCAAAATTGAGGAAGCTATGGTTAAAAAAGGTGAGATTAAGCTTTACTCTAAGGACAATGTTGGATCTTCAAATTCAAATTCTGACAACAACAACAATGACAAGTCCAAATTTTGGAACAAAACCAAGAATATTGTCAATGATGGGATTGTTGATAACTGACATGTTAAACCAACACAACCTCTTTTGAATCTCACAAGTAAAGCCAATGCTACTCAACCTACTTATAGCAATCAAACTGCAACTCAGAATACCAACAACAATTCATCCAATTTGAGATTATCTTTTATGCCACGTAGAAGAATTTTTACTCCTTTGGGTGAATCTCTTGAATCTGCATTAAGGAAGTTGATCACAAAGAAACTCATTGCACTTCCTAAAACTAGAGATTTTGAACCTAGGGTGAAACCTTCTTTGTGGAATGATAATGATTATTGTGAATTTCATAGAGGGAAAGGTCACAAAACCAATGATTTTCAAAGACTTAAATAGGTGATACAATACTTGATTGAAAGTGGTGAAATTAGTGTTGATGGACATACCTCAAATGAGTCACATACGTCTTTTAAAGATCCACTTCCCGAACATGAGAAAGGAAGTTCTTCCAATGCTAAAGGTGATAATCAAGCCAACTACAATACCACATCCTATAAGTATGTTAATCACATTTCTAAATGTCATCCTTCTCAATACTATGCCAATGTGATTGTTCTAAAATAAAAGTCTGAGAGTCAACCGATTAATGTTACTACTCGAGCCCAATCTAAGGTTACTCTCCAAGGTGTCTCGTCCAAACCTGCCACCTCACAAAATAATTTTGTCTATGTTCCAAAGTCCACGCCCAATGTTTCCAATCAATACAATCTTTTGGATCAATTGAAGAAAACACCAGACCAAATATCTATACTAGATATTTTGCACCTATCTCCATCTCATAAGGATATTCTTGAGAAAGCTCTTCTAGAAACTCATGTTCCTACAAATCTAGATCAAGCCCAATTTCAAGCTATGGTGGGACATTTGACAACTCCACATTACCTTTCTGTTACTGAGCATGATGATCTATCCATTAATCAACCACATAATGCTCCACTCCATATAGAAGTCCTTGTGCAAAATCATAAAATCAAAAGAGTGCTAATATAAGATGGAGGCACTGGCTTGAATATATGCACTTTGAAATTAGTCCTTGCATTGTGATTTTCTGAAAATGTTGTCAATCCAAATATGAAAATCACAATCAAAGCTTATGATAAAGAAGAGAGGTCATCCAAGGGATCTATTGTTCTTCCTATCATAGTAGGTCCTATAGTCAAAGATGTACTTTTTCAGGTCCTTGATATGGATCTCACATATAACATTCTTTTGGGGAGACCTTGGATTCATTCTCTGAAAGATGTGACCTCAACTTATCATTAGTGTTTGAAATTCCCCCACAATGGTCAAGAAATAACTATCAAAGGATATCTGAATCCTTTCCAGTATTGTAACATTATGAAGACAACACTTGAATCTTTGGTACCTTATAATCATGTTGGATCTTCTGCAACCACACCCATTGATCTAAGTAATGTAGCATCAACCTCTAAATCCAATGGGATCAAGATAGACATAAAAGAACAAAGTATGGGAGAATACACTTTGGGTCAAAATTTTTGTATCACAGAGTTACCTTTATCTCCTAAGTCATGTGGAAAATCCTTGATTATTAAACAACAATTAGAAGCTCCTTCCACACATGTTTATGGCACATTTATAAGTGGGGGTACTATATCAAAAGAAGCAACTGACCGTAATACTAACCATTTGCTGAAACAACAAAATAATGAATAAGGTGTAAAACATGAATATATATCACTTGATGTATATGGTAAGGGATATACTTTGTTACAAAAGATGGGATACCAAGGCAGTGGACCTATAGGGTTGCAAAGAGAAGGTTTTATTAAACCAATTATGAAAAATCCAAATTACCAAAGAGATACCACAAAGTTAGGATATAAAGGAGAAGGACCAAAAGAACCTAAAGGTAAATAAAAGATCACACCTCTTAATAAGGCATCTAAGGCACCTGCATTAGAGTTCTAAAAACATGGTATGTATGTGGATCTAGAAAATAAAAGGATAGCAACATAAATCATTAATAGACTTAGGGATAATCATGATGATGATTGTCACTCTAATGATTATGAATGAGATTCATTATTTGACTATACTGAAGAAATAGGAGTTGATATTGTCCATACCTATAGTGGCAATTACCATGAGGGGGAGAGTTCAAGAACTGACTCACTAGGATTAGATCCACATAATACTACTCTTGACGATTGTGAGGAAATTTATAATTATCTTGTGATAGACAATTCAGATGAGAGTATGGAAATAGACCTTGCTGATACAATCATAAACCTTGAAAACTTCTCTATAAATACCATCTCAGGCTTTGAAATTGACCCAAATGATCTGATACCCCTTATTAATCCTGATCTTATAGGTTGGGATTCTCCCAACCATCCAAAACTTGATGTTTTCCATAACAATGATGCAATTATCGACTATCTTGGAATCAGAGATCATCTACCACTTGGAGATCATAAGTCAGGATTTCCAATATAACTCAATGACATGGCTTATTTTGGAGAGTGTGCCAATCCTTTTAGTCATAAAAATGTAAAAGGTATCAATAGATCTAATGGTTAAAACCACTCAGTGGTAGTATTAGATCCAAAAATAGTAAAAAGTAAAGACATATCTGAGGGTGAAAACCTCTTTGAGGTGCCTGAAGATGGAAGGATTGACACTCTCACCAATTATATTTATTGAGAGAAATCTAAAATACTTATTGAACCAACATTGTCTCTCAACATTGGAATGAAGGAGTCCCCGTGTATTCTCAAACTAGTAGCATCTGTAATGGAGTTAGAGAAAGAAGCTTTTTCACAATTTTTCAAAGAAATACAAGTTAACTTTGCCTAGTCTTATGCTAATATGCCAGGACTGGATCCTAATCTTATTATGCATCACTTATCTATTGCACCAGGAATTAAAATAGTTAAATAGAAACTCAGAAAGATGCATCCTCATATTGCACTTATGATAAAAGAAGAACTAAAGAAGCTCCTAGATGTTGGATTCATTCGAGCCACTAGTTATGCTGAGTGGATTTATAATATTGTACCAGTATCAAAACCAGACAAGTCTATCAGGGTTTGTATAGATTTTCAAGATCTCAACAAAGCTTGTCCTAAAGATGACTTCCCATTTCCTAACATTGATATCATAGTTGATTTGACAACTAGACATGAGATGTTGTCTCTAATGGATGGTTTTTCTAGCTATAACCAGATCAAGATTGTGCTAGAAGACCAAGAGAAGATTTCTTTTACATGTCCTTGGGGTACATATTGTTGGAATGTGATGCATTTTGGGCTCAAGAAGGCTAGTGCAACTTATCAAAGGGCTATTGTAAGAAATGATAAGGAAGAGCAAAAATGATCTTGTTTAATCTAATGGGCAAAGTGTGAGGAAATGCATACCATGAAATAACCAAGTCTAGAAGCATTCACCATACAATATGAGACAATGTTTTTGAAGGGGGAAAAGTGTAAAAAAACCCTCATGATATTATTATGAATGGGCCAAAAAGCCTAAGAGAGAGAGAGAAAGAGAATGAGAGAAAAATGCTCATACAATGCTTCAAGAGAATGAGAATGAGAAACTAAGTGTTGCAAGTGAATGTCTAAGAATGAGAAAAGAAGCATCTCTTATGTAGAGATGAGAAGAAAGGAGTTGAATGTAACTCCCATGTGCATGTGAGCCACATTCATAATGTGTGTGCCACTTGTGCTATTTCCTCTTAAGGAGGAATCTAGAATAAAAAGAAATTACAAATAAATATTATGTCCTCACACATGGACAAGAGGACATGCATTCATGTAGGGATTCTATAGGAATCTCCTACTTACATAATAAATAAACTAAACTACCTTGGTTTATAATATATTTCACCAAGGAAAGATTACATATTCTAACATCCCCCTTTAATCTTTACTTGGGGAAATGAGCTTGATGGGTATGAGACCCAAATTATTACAGTAATCTACAACATGTTCATGGTTGTGAGGCACTTTCTTTAGTAAAATTGATCTTCTTATGTAGCATGGTGAGTGAGCAAAATCTGAATGCTTCAAAGATGTGGATTCACATTGTTGTTGGTCCAAGTTGTCAAAAATAGTGTCTTCATAATCTGCATCATTATAACTTGAATCTAGAAAACAAGTACTTCTAGTGGATTGCCCACCTAGATTTGAATTAGTAAATGTATAATCTGGATAATAACTTTCAAAATTTAATAGAAATTTTGCATCATTATCAGAATCAGAATCAAAGGTATTATAACCAGAATTTGAGTCAAAGGTATCAAAACCAAAATTTGAATTAAAAGTAGAATTAGAATCTTCTTTTATAGTAGGATCATCATAATTCATGTTAGGATCAAAAACATAACTTGAATCATCATCAAAAGGGTCATTTGAATCATCAGAATTATAAGCAGCATTTGCAACATCAAAAACATAATTTGAAACAATAGAATCATCTTTCATAATATTATCAACATTTTTCTTAGAATCAAAAGCAGAATTTAAATCTTCAAAATCAAAATAATAGAAATCATTATCAAAAGCATGTATGTCAGTTCTAGCACCATCTTTAGGATTAGAATCAAAACTACTCTGAATATCATCATTTGCATTAGTTTCATCAAAATTTTCAAAAAGATTAAGATGCACATTTTCTGCACAAACAGTAGGATTAGGAAAAGGAATAATGGATAGGTCATGAGAAACAGTTTTATGCAAGGAAGGTAAGGTCACATCTAGGAAAGTGGATATAATGTCATTTTCTTGATCAAGTATTTCATCAAAGGATACATAGGGAGCATTATGTAATTTACCATTTGGAACAGACACATCTCCAAAACCTTCAACTTTGCAACTATCATTATTAGCCAACTGAATTGGAATGGTAGATGTATCAGGTTCAATAAAATCAAAGACAACATTATTAGAAGTAACATGTTGAGATGCATTACACTCAATAATCCATTTAGGTGCTCTAAAATAGTTAGTAAAAGCAGAATGAGATTGATTTCCATTAGAGTAATTTTGAGAATTTGGTTGATCTTCTTTTTGTTTCTTAAAACAATTATGAATTAAATGACCATTTTTACCACAATAAGTGCAATAAGGCCTATTTGAAGGGTTATTATTATTGTTATTATTATTATTAGTAGTAGTATTATGATTGTAATTATTATTATTATTAGGTCTTTGATGATTTTTATTATAGTTGGAATTGTTTGATCTCTAAGTATTTTGATTGTTATTTGAATTATTACTAGCTCTATTATTATGAGATTGAGAAACATAAGCATGTTCATGAGATTTCAATATACCAAATTGGATTAGTTTAGCCTCCTCTTGATGCAACATATTTTTGAAAAATAACATAAGTTAATTGAGTTGCTAAAGAAGGAATAGCTAACTGAGAATAGATATTTGTAATAAATTGTTGAAACTGCCTAGGTAAACATTTACGAATTATAATATGAATTATCCTTAAATCAGAAAGAGGAACTTGTAATCCAGTGAGTAAATTTTTAATAGAATCAAACTTGAGCAAGAAATCATCAACAGAATTAAAATCAGAATATCTAAGGTCTTCTAACTGATCTTGGAGTTGAATCTTTCTTGTTTCATCTGCACTATCATAAGTATTCTTAAGGATACTCCAAGCCTCATGGGATTCATCACAACCATAGATTAAAACATATAATTTAGGATTTAATGATATACCAATCAACCCTAATGCTTCCTCACTTTTAGCTTTCCAGGTATCCTGGTCAGCTTGAGAGGCAGTAGTGGCTGGTTTGAGTGTGGCATTAGTGACAATATCATAAAGATGTCTAAAATGAAAAATAAAAGCCATATGAACAGCCCAGGCATGATAATTGGAACTTGTCAATTTGATTTATGGCATCAAAGTTGACATGATTGCAAAAAGTATAGGAAAAAGTATAGTAGAAATGAGCACCCAAGTCAAATTTTAACATGCAATGAATTTGCATGCAAAATATGTGACAAGTGACAAAAAATTTAACTAATACGGATTGGATTACTGCAGATTACAGATTGAATTTAAATAACAAAAAATAACATGCAGATGGATGTGATTATACATACAAATTAATCCATGATTGAATATAATAATGTGGTTAAACAAACAGATTTGGATTAAAGCGATGTAGAGAAAAAGCAGATAACAGAATTATTTAATCAGATTTAGGTGATAAAGTATGCAAGTTAAACCCAAAGTCAATTGATTGATTAATTATCTCGAATGAACTTAATGAAGGTTTGTTGAAAAAGATTAAATGAACCAAATATTAGATTTAGTGGGATAAATTTAAGCAGATTATTAAGGTGATTTGATTAAATAGATAGATCTAAAAAGAAAAAAAAAAGGAGTGAAATGAAGAACTCCTGCAAGAAAAATGGTTAGATGACAACAATTGAACCCCTGCAAAAAATGGTTAGAAGGAAACCCTGCAACAGATGTTTTAAAAAAATGGGCAATAAATCTGAATGCAAAAAGGATTAGAGAAAACAAAACAACAGAACTCTGTAAGAAAATGTGAGATCAAAGAAACCTACAAGCAAAATATGTTAGAAAATGATCTGCAACAAAGAATGGGTTAGAAATCGAAAAGAACCTGCATGCAACAATGTGTTAGGGAAAAAGCAAAAAAAGGATAGATGTATAAAAATTCAGATCTGCAATAAATCCTACAAAAACCAAATTTAGAAGAGACAAAAAGCCTGCATGCAATAAAGAGGTTAGAAAGAAAATGCAACAGAACCTGCATGCAAACAAAATTAGATTAAAAAACTTGCAAGAGAAGATAGAGACCAAATAATAAGAATTAAAAGTAGGATATATGAAAAAAAACTAAACCCTTGAAATCAAATATGCAAAAAAAGGACAAAGTAAATAGAAAGGTAGATTTCTTTTAAATAAATAAAGAAATTAAATAATAAAATGAAAATAATATAAAATAAAGAGATGAACTATTTTAAAAATTAAACACTAGAATATAAAGCTAAAAAAAACTTGATATAAACAACTATAATAAACAACTTAAACAAAATTTTGAAAAAAAATTACATGCAAATGAAAAAAATACAAACATATATAAAATAAAATAACAACAAATAAATTTAACAAATATATACATGTACCTTCATACCTGTATAGGCGGCCGACCGAAGTAGCATGCAGATCGAGGAAGATTGAATACCGGCACTCAGGTGTCCGATGCAGACCACTTTGTATTAATGCGCTGTGTAAGGAACCACATAGGGAAGATAAAATGAGCGGGCCTTTGGCTGGCAAAGCGCGCACAGGGAAGAGAGCCGCTAGGTTTAAAGTATAGTGGTGAGATGAAGGAAGCGCAATGTGAATAAGATAAGACTAGTGATAGCTGCTTGGAGATAGGCTAAGGTGGAGAATGCAGGGAGAAGCGGGAGATGTGGATTTGAGAGTGCAATGTAATGTGCTTTGGATGAAATGAAATGCGCTAGGATTTGAGGATTAGTTTGGAGCGGATTAGGGTTATTAAAAAATTGAAATGCCGCTAGGGTTTAGGTGGGGTCGGGTCGGGTAGGGGGTGGGGTTAATTTAAAATTTGAAATTTGAAGGGACTGTTGGGAGGGAAAGGGAAAGGGTGGGTAAGATTTAAAATAAAAGTTGATCTATTATTTTTTTTATTTTTTTTTTAATTTGATTTTATAAAATAATATATAATGAAATCACACTTAAATTTTTGGAAAAAATAATAAAATTTAAGAACAACAATATTAGCAAATTAATAAATTGAGTTAAAAAAAAATTTTAAAGAGCAAATCAACAAAATATTTTTGCTTCAAATAAATACTAAATAAATAGAGGGAAATTTATTTTTTTTCTCAAGATCTTGAAGGACAACCATGAACACAAAATAATTAGAAATCAAATGCTCTCTCAACGTCTCCAAATGGAGTGCTTCAAAATATGGTAGCTCCTCCACCTGTACACTCAAACAAAGATTAAACCAACCTGCTCTGATACCATGTAAGAAATGATAAGGAAGAGCAAAAAAGATCTTGTTTAATCTAATGAGAAAAGTGTGAGGAAATGCATACCATGAAATAACCAAGTCTAGAAGCATTCACCATACAATATGAGACAATGTTTTTGAAGGGGGAAAAGCATAAAAAAACCCCCGTGATATTATTATGAATGGGCCAAAAAGCCTAAGAGAGAGAGAGAAAGAGAATGAGAGAAAAATGCTCATACAATGCTTCAAGAGAATGAGAATGAGAAACTAAGTGTTGCAAGTGAATGTCTAAGAATGAGAAAAGAAGCATCTCTTATGTAGAGATGAGAAGAAAGGAGTTGAATGTAACTCCCATGTGCATGTGAGCCACATTCATAATGTGTGTGCCACTTGTGCTATTTCCTCTTAGGGAGGAATCTAGAATAAAAAGAAATTACAAATAAATATTATGTCCTCACACATGGACAAGAGGACATGCATTCATGTAGGGATTCTATAGGAATCTCCTACTTACATAATAAATAAACTAAACTACCTTGGTTTATAATATATTTCACCAAGGAAAGATTACATATTCTAACAGCTATGACCACAATCTTTCATGATATGATGCATACTATAATGGAAGATTATGTTGATGATATTCTATCAAAATCTAAAAATAGAGATGGTCATCTACGAGTGCTGGATAGAATATTCACCCAGATGGAAAAGTATCAAATTAGACTCAATCCAAGGAAGTGTGCATTCGGGGTTACATCGGGAAAACTATTAGGGTATATTTTCTTGACTAAAAGTATAGAAGTTGATCCAGAAAAAGTTAAGGAAATCATGGAGATGGCTTCCCCTATAAATATCAGTCAATTAAGATCTTTACATGGATGCCTCCAATCAATCAAAAGGTTTTTTTATCAACTAGCAGACAGAAGTCATCCTTTTCAACACCTGTTACATAAAGACATCTCATTCAAGTTGGATGATAAGTGTGAAGAAGCCTTCAATAAGATCAAGCAATATTTGGAAAATCCTCCTACTCTTATGTCATTGATTCTGGGCAAGCCACTCTTGCTCTATATTTCAGTGACAGAAGTATCACTAGGTGCTCTTCTAGCCCAACAAGATCAAGAACAAAAGGAAAAGGCTATATATTATATGAGTCGCACCCTTGTGGGATATGAACTCAATTATTCTCCAATTGAAAGAGCATGTCTAGCAGTAGTCTTTTCTTCACAGAAATGGTGACATTATATGTTGTCTCATTCTATCAAGCTTATTGCAAAGATCGATCATTTGAAATATCTTTTGAGAAAGATAGCATTAACGGGAAGATTGGCTAAGTGGGTTATGTTGCTTAGTGAATTCAATATTGAGTACGTGGATAGGAAGGACATAAAAGGACAAGTAATTGCAGATCAATTAGCTGAGGCACCACTGACAGATGATCAACCTATACATACATAATTTCCAGATGTACATATCCTGGCAATATCCACACAAACATCAAAGTTGTACTTTGATGGATCATATACTCAGCATGGTTCAAGAGCAAGTGTGATATTTGTTACACCACAAGGATATACAATACCAAAGTCTTACAAGTTACTCTTTCCTTGTACAAATAATGTAGCCGAGTATGAAGCTTTGATGATTAGGTTGAAGATGGCTCTGCAATGGAAAGTCACTGAATTGAATGTCTATGGAGACTCTCACCTAATTATCAATCAAGTTAATAATGAATAACAGACCAAGGATGACAAGTTGTTACCATATAAATGTATGGTGGATGACTTTAAGCAATATTTTTCAATCATCACCTTTGAAAAAATTCCAAGGCATGATAACAAGGCTATAGACACTATGGCTACAATTGCTTCTCCATTTGATGCAAAGGATACAAAAGCCCGTTTTGAGTTCTTAGTGGAATCTTTGACTTATCTTGCATACGATGATCCTGATACAAGTATCATATCTCATATTATCGGACAAGATTCCCCAATTTATGGAAAGATATATTCCTACCTAAAAGACAATACCATTCCACCTAACATATCCAGAAACTAAACAAAAAACTTTTTACCCCAAGTCTCCTACTATATTCTAATATATGACACCCTGTATCGGCGAGGTCTTGACAGTACTCTCTTATGATGTCTTGAACATGATGAAGCTCAAACTGCCTTATGAGATGTTCACGAGGGTATTTTTGGGACACATTCAAGTGGTCCTTCCTTGGCTAAGAAGCTCATGCATATGGGTTACTATTGGCCTACTATGGAGATAGATTCTTTAACTTTGCTAGGAAATGCAAGAAATGTCAGATACATGGGAATCTTATTTATGCACCGGCGCAACAGCTCTATCCTTTTACAACTACATTGCCATTTAGTCAGTGGGGACTCAACATTATGGGCACAATTCACCCTCCATCTTCCAATGGCTATAAGTACATTAATATCAATGCAACTGAGTATTTTACCAAGTGGATTGAAGCCATTCCATTGATCACTGACACTGGCAAACAAATTTCCATGTTTATCCTCAATTATATCATTTGTAGATATGGTATCCCTATGTATATTATTATTGATCATGGGAAGCAATTCAAAAATCAAGACATGGATGAACTATGTGAGAAATTCCATATCACACATCACTATTCCCCCATTTACTATCCTCAAGGAAATGGCCAAGCTGAGGCATCTAATAAAACCATTGTCCAGATCCTTCAAAAGACTGTCAATGACGCTTGTCATGACTGGCATGTCCAATTGAACCCCACCTTATGGGCTTATCATACTCCCATCTATACTCCCATTGGAGCCACACCGTATTCCCTTGTCTATGGTTTTGAAGTTGTTCTACCCCTCGAAGTCAAGTTACCTTATCTTCATGTATCCCTAAAATATTTAATTCCAAAAGAAGAGTATAGGATTGCATAGCTAACTAAATTGGAACTGTTGGATGAACGTCATCAAAGAGCCTTTGATCATTTGAAGTTCTATAAGAAGAGGATGTCTCATTAGTATAACATTAAATTGAAACCCAGAGACTTTTAGGTGGGTGATCTAGTCCTTCGTGAGAACTCCAAAAATTAGTAGCATTGTGAGAAGAAGGGAAAGTTTGAACCCAATTGGCTAGGTCCTTTTGTGGTTACAACAGTCTATGGCTTTGGGGCTTATCAGTTGTCTACATCTGAGGGATATCTCTTGGATGAGCCTCTTAACATCATGAACCTCAAGAAGTTATATTCTTAAAATCCCAATGCAAGGGATATGTATATAAGAAAAACATCAAAAATAAAATAAAAATCAAAATAAATCAAAATATCAAAATAAAATTGCAATAAAAACATGTGGTGAAAATCTGGAAACAGGCGCCATTTGTGACAAGTTAGCTCTTCTCTCTATTAGGATTCTTCTGGTGTGTCATCCCATTGTAAATACCCATAATAAAATGGCTAGTCAGTTGCCATTCTTGCCATGTATATATCATAATAAAATGGCTAGTTCATAGCATACTATCCACTGTATATATCCATAATAAAACCCCACCATAGCTTGGTCTATCATCTTGGTCTTCATCCTAGTCTTGTTGTGTCTTTCTTCACCCATAATAAGTTAGTCCATCACCTAGCTAGGGGCATGTCCTCAACCTAGTTTGGGAAGTGGATCTATGATAGTCATGACTCCTAGAGGACAAAATGGAGTATTTTCACCAGACAAGAAAATGCAATCAAACGTTCTTACACAATGCTATCATCATCATGACTCATAATATGTGATATATCTTTCAAACATGACCACTTATCTATACATTTGAAATGGCTATATATCAACCAAATTGATCAATACACCTAACACTATCTTTTGGTAAAGAAATGTATATTCATGGCAGGCATGTTAGAATGATTTATTGTAGATTATGCATTCATATATGGATTTCATTGTTATTATGTTTCCTATGCTATTCTGGGATATCTTTGACATGAGTTTAAAAATCCCATATGTCATTGATTAGAATGGTCGGGATGGGGCATGATATTTTCCTTTGATTGTTGTTTGTGGGATATTTTTTGATGAAGTCGAAGGGACAAGTAATTGGGGTGTCTGTGTGTAAGTGCCTTCATCAGTTTAATAAGCATTGACACATATAATTCATGTTGTTATGCGAATTATATTAATGGTGATACGTTGTGCACATACCTCGACTCCAAAATATTTGTTCCCTGATGGAGGGGACAATATTCCTTATATTTTAGGCAAATGAAACCTAGGTCATCTCAGTTTAATAATACCTAGATGTTTGTCAAGTTTTCTATATTAAACTCCATGCAAGAATTGCTCAGGTCATCCTGGTTTAATTATACCATGATTCTTGCATTTCCTTCCAACATAATGAGCTCAATGATGATAATCAAATTCCATCTACCATGAAGTTCTAAGATGTTTCGTGAAGTTGTGGAGATATTCATTTCATATTTCATTTTGCATTACATTTAGAAGAATCCTGTTGCATATCAGTGTTCCTTTTATAGGGATTTGAGGTCATCTTTCTTATCGGTTCATCTATTCTCTTTGTCCATTCTTCTTGAGTCAGACACATTGTTATTTAACTTGAGGACATTTGGGTAATAAAAATATAAAATTTCATGCTGCATTTTTCAAAAATTTTGCATAATCCATCTTCATTATCACATTTAATCATTTGCAGAGTTTATTATGTATGTATCTTTATTATTAGCTCATTAGGTTTGTTCATTTATAACCATTGTATATTCACATGCATGTTTCAATCATTCATGTAACTTTTTATCATAGCTAACATCTAATCATATTTTATAGGTTATCACGTTCTATTTTATTTTAGCACAATTTGTCCAATTCTTACTGATATTTCATTTATTACATTCATTCTCATTGATCTTCTCATTAGTTTTTCATTAATTATATGCATTATCATTTGTTCATCTATTACTATCCTTTTCTTGCATTATCATATACATTCTCTCAATTTATCACAATCATTAAATCATTACATTAGAAATACATAGCATTAAATAAAATCCCATTTAGGAAATGCATTTAAAATGAACATCATCATCACATGATAAATCATCAACAATTATGCATCCAAAAGAAAGTAAACCATTTTCATTATAGAACAACATCTTGCATATGTCAGTACACACACATGTATAAATAATCATCAAAGCAATCATAACAGAACTGGATCATGCATAAATAGTCCATCACATAGAGTCCATAAAAACAAATCAAATGTCTAAATGTTAGATGATATCTCATAAAATAATAAAGTGTCCAAATGTGTCCATCAAGTCATAAACATAATGAAAAATACTAATACATGGTGATATAGATATAAAAGTGTATACAACATGACTAAGATCCACTGCCTCCAGACTTAGCCTGTCAATGTCTGCATGATGTAATAAAAGGTACTAGTGTTGTTGGATCTCCTGAACCTGAGGGAGGTCTCAGAGGACGTGATGATGTCCCTCTACTACTAATCGATCCATGCCTATTGTAATCACCTAAAAATGGACAAAGATAATTTAACAATAATTCAAAGCAAATTAAGTAAAATTGGAGCAAATCAAGGACATAATTGAATCAATTGAATCACAATGCATAATTAGCCAATCAAAATGAAAATCAAGTCTTAATTTGATATCAATCAAAATTGAGAGCATTTTTTTTTTTTTATCAAAAAGTGGCATAGCACTTAAATATTTTATTTATAATAAAACTAGTTCAGGGGGCTCATTAGAGAAAGAACTAGCAAGAAAACTCAGAATCCTTGCCAAAGTACATGTATGGGAATGCAGGCAAAAAATTCATGCCATGGTACAACCAAGACGCATGATCATAGCATAATAAGTAACCAATCCAAATTTGGGGCATGGAAGATCACAGCTGCAAAATTAAGAGTTTCAATCACAGCTAGCTGAAAGAACTTTGAAGAGATATCCCCAGAACCATGAATGTGAGTGAAAAAGATCCAAAGTTGAAACAATACATCGTGCAGGAAGAGGCCGAAGAATTAATGACAATTAGTCAACTGAGTCTTGTCCCAAATGCAACACTCTGCTAATGATGGAGAATTTGAAATAATAACCTCTGGGTTAAGAGATTCTAAAATTATATCATCACAGCCAAGATCAGCAAGAAGATCTATGAATTGATTACCTTCCCACAGGGTATGTGTGATCAAATGAAATTGCGGTTGAGGAAGGTTTTTTGGTTAAAGTAATTATTCACCCAAATGATGTAATTTATACTAATCAGTTAGTTTGTGAGAGGGAGATCCATGTGGACAGTATGGGGACTTTTTATGAGCACCTTTCTAAGTACATCCCTGATCCCCAAGACATGAATGTTGTGTCTCAAAGTCCAATTCAAGATGCATCTTCAATATCATTTGATCATTGCCAGAGGATTGATTGTTCTCAGCCTCAATTACTGATTACCAATAGTGAGGAGTTACACCCTGTTAATGATATGGTTGTGCCAATGGTGCCTTATACAGATGAGTGCCAAATGATTGATATTATTGAATCTCAAATGTTGTCTAGTAATCAGTTTGGTAAGTCCAACCTTTGGATGAGCTGATTGATAAGGAATTTCATGAATCGCCTGCCAAAGCTGTAGATGTCAATCTCCAGAATGATAGTGTTTTAGATAAAGGGAAATTTGATTTTTCATGCAAGTTTTCATTAGAACAATCCCCTGCTGCAATCACTCCAAAGAAAAAGAATCCCAAAAAAAGAGGTAGAAAATTGAGGCCTACAAAGATAGAAATTGAAGTGAATGTTGGAATCCAGTCCACTCTTGATGATAAGTTTTCATCAATTAAAAGATCGACAAGGAGAATGAGAGGTTCTCCTTGTCAGAAATGAAGATTCTCACATGGAATGTCAGAGGCATAAATGCCTCTGACAAAAGATGTAGAATCAAGCATTTGCTGGATTCTACAAAGGGAGATATCATTCTTCTCCAAGAAACCAAATTGTCTCAACAAATTTTTGATAAGACAGTGGCCAAATGGTCTAATTGGCAATATGTTCATGTAGATGGGCATGGGGCTTCAAGGGGACTGGTGACATTATGGAATCCTAAACCTATTCAAGCTCTTCTTATTAGTCAGGATAGCAACTGGAAACTTCTAAAAATTGAACACTTTGATTTGAAATTCCTTGTCTTTAACATTTATGGTTTGACTAGTACTAATGACAAGAGGAATCTATGGGCTATTCTAACAAACTTTATTTAGCAGGAAAGGGAGTTGAACTTTATTCTGGGTGGGGATTTCAATGCATTATTATCTATGGCTGAAAAGAAAGGTGGAATTTGCCCGCCCATCAGAACTATCCAAGATTTTTCTTTTTTTGTGGTAGATAATAACCTAAATGATATCCTTCCAAATAATGGTACTTTTACATGGACTAATCGACGAATTGGCTTCTTTGAAATTGCTAAAAGACTTGATAGATTTTTGTTCTCACAATCTTGGAAAGCTCTGAATTTCACTTTTAAATCATAAATTCTTCCTTTTGCTGAATCAGATCATTTTCCAGTTCAGTTATTAGTCGAGAAAAACTCTTTGCAAAATGGATCTAATAGAGTGAGCTCCTTTAAATTTGAACCTATGTGGTTTAGGTATCCAGATTTTTGTTTGCTCTTGAAGCAATGGTGGATATCTGCTCCTAGCTTTCCAGTCCCGAAGATGCTTCAGTTTGCTAAAAAACTTCATCATATGAAAAGAATGATTAAAGATTGGAATGAGAATGTGTTTAAAAATTTATTTCAACAGAAAAAACTTGTTTCAGCAAGATTAGAAAAGATAAATTCTGATATCATTCAGCAGGGTCTTAATTCAAATTTATATAATGAGCAAAAGTCATTAAAAGAGAATTGGGAAGAACTTTGCAAAAGGGAGGAAATTTATTGGAGGCAAAAGTCTCTTGAATTATGGGTAAAAGATGGGGACAAGAATATGAAGTTCTTTCATGAATCAACTAAAGTTAAAAGGGCTGTAAGTTCTATCTTTTCGATTAAACATTCTGAATCTAGTCATTTAATTGAGAACGAGAGTTGTATTAAGGAGGAAGGTGTTTGTTTCTTCTCAAATCTCTTGGCACCTCCTCAATTGGCTCCTTTGGATGAAAATATAATTAATGATTTTATTAATTGTATCCCCCCTCTTATTTCAGATGATATTAACAAATTACTTTTAGCTCCTTTTTCATTGGATGAAATTTAAAAAGTGATTTTTTCATTCCCGCTTGATAAAGCACCAAGTCTAGATGGATTTACTACTCTCTTCTACTAGAATTATTGGGATTTCATTGGAAATGATGTTTTACAAGTTGTAGAAGAATCTAGAAGAAATGCTAAGATGATCAGGAACTTCAATTCGACGAATATTGCCATCATTCCAAAAATTAAGCAGCCCTCCACCTTTGCTGATTTTAGGCCCATCTCCTTATGTAATATGATCTATAAGGTGATCACAAAAGCCATTTATATGAGGTTACAACAATTTATTCCTTCTATCATTTCTCCTAAGCAAGGTGGTTTTGTGCCTGGTAGAGAAACATGGGAAGGTGTTGTAATTGCACATGAAACACTTCATTCTATTAATTCTCACCGGCTCTCTAGCTTTGTGATTAAACTTGACATGATGAAGGCATATGACAATGTAAGATGGTCTTTTCTTTTTAAGATCCTTTCTAAACTTGGCTTCTCAGATAAGTGGTGTAGATGGATTAAACAGTGTATTTCTGGAGCTTGGTTTTCAGTTATCATTAATGGAGAGTTAGTTGGTTTTTTCCCTTCTACCCAAGGAATTCAGTAGGGTGATCCGTTGTCTCCATCTCTATTTATTATTATGGTAGATGCTTTCAGTAGGTTCATTAACAGATCTTTTCAATTGGGTTTATGGCAAGGAATTTGGATTTTGGGTACATCAGTGTCAGTTACTCATTCTCTTTTTGCTGATGATACCCTTTTATTTGGTTACTCAAATGTGAAAGAAGCTACTCAAATCAAGCATGCATTGGACTTATATTCAGAAGTTTCAGGTCAGAAAATTAACATTGATCAATCTAAAACATTTATTTTCAACACTAATGATCTAGTAGCTCAGAGGATTATTTTGATTTTGGGCTTCCCGGTGGACCAGCTTCCTTCGGTTTACTTGGGTATTCCTTTCTTTATGGGAAATAACAAGTCAGTTGATTGGCTTCCCATCATTGACAGGATTAGATCCAGGATCGCAGCTTGGAAAGCTAGATGGCTTTCTTTGTCAGGGCATATTTTGCTTGTTAAAGCTATTTTAACAACTATCCAAAGTTACTATATGTCAATTCTCCATGCTCCCTCATACATATTATCACAAATTTAGAAAATGATTCAAGATTTTATATGGAAAGGTAATCTTTCCGATAATAAGAAGCTTCCTATAATCTCTCTGGATGAAATGGCTCATGACAAGTCTTCCAGTGGGCATAGGACTGCAGGAAATTGCAACCATAAATAAAGCTTTTGGGGGAAAGTTAGTGTGGAAAATGTATTCAAAACCTCATACGAAATGGTGCTCAATTCTACAGGAAAAATATTTTGACTCTCCAAATCCCTCTACAATATTTACTATTTCTAATCCCCCTTCGGGATCAGCTATTTGGAATTTCATAATTTCTTCCAAGGATATTATATGTAATTATGTCACTTGGGAAATTCATAATGGGGAGCAAGTTAAGTTTTGGGAAGATTCATGGAATGGATTCCCCCCATTATGTAGGCAAAAAAATTTGGATGAGGCATGACAATCTTGAAAGATGAATGGGGTTCCCTTCTTTAGGACTATGTTTCTGCGGTTCAATTACACTCTGGTAGGGTTATTTAGAAAGTACAAATCAAATACAATTAATTCAATTAATTGTATAGTCTTGGATTAAATTAAATTCAACCCATTCAAGGGGTACATGGTTAAAATAAATCAATTAAATCAATTAATAAATCTCAATTACTCTCAACAAACCAAAAGGAGAGGAAATCAATCAACCAATGAGATTTAAGGAAAGGCATTCACATGGATCAAGCCAAATTGAATCTCAATCACTCAAAGTGAGAGAGAATCTTAGCCATCCATCTTGTCTACTTGTCCCAAGCTTTGAGGACACAAACTTTGCTTTGTCTTCAAAGGGTGGAACCAAAGACTCAGCCAAGGCTTAATCATGATCAAACATAACTAAACCCCCTACCATTGGAAAATATATAAAAGGAAGACCAAAATCCTTCATAATCCTTCAACCACCTATCTAAGAATTGCATCGAACCTCTTGCAATTTGAGTTTAGAAAAGCATTTAAGAGCAATTTTAACATTTATCTTGATAATTGTTAGCTTTAGCATTGTTTTATCTCTATCATTCTCATACTAGGACTATCATTAATGAGAGCTTGCTGAGAGCTCACTCATTAACATCTTAGTTAGAGAGCCATAGGATGCTCAATTAGTCATTGATTTTGTTAAATAGTTGCTCAATTGTGGTTGTATTTAGTTATTATTTCATTTATTGTTGATGATTAAACCTAATTCTATGAAGATACTTTTATTAGTATATAAAATGGTGCCCATCGTGGGGCAGTAAGCCTCATTTATCAAATTTTATCATTTGGATCATCTTTTGTATGCTTGTATTTACTATTTTCCATGGAATTTTAGTAGGAAATAGGTCAAATCATGCCTACAGTCAATTCAGTCATGCCTATAATCATTTGGATGACGCCTACAAGCTCTATCTCGATGCTTATTTGCTGAACATTTGCGCTTGGTCGATACTTTGTAGTCTGTCTTAAATTCTTTACTATCGCCTGTAATCAAAGAAATCACGTCTGTGTGATAAAGTCATATTGCCTTTGCCTGAAGAAGTCACACCTGCGAGTTAAGAAGTGTCACCTGCCGATAATTCATTGTCGCTTCTGATCAAACTTTGTCAAGCATTTTAGAGAACAAGTCACACCTAGTATCATTTTCTTACGCTTTCTATTCTTAAAGTGTCGCTTTGAATTAATTCGTTTACACAACTTTAAATATTCATTGTGCTTAATAGTAAATTGTTTATGCTTGTTCAACTTTCTGTGTCACTTGTTACACTTTTAAGTGTCGCCTGCTAATAGTAAAGTTACGCCTATAAACAATTTAATATCATGTATTTGCTGGACAATGTCACTTTCAGGTTTCTGTTATAATTTTCTTTCAGATTGATAAATTCATTTATCCAACTCTCTGTTTGTACATTTTGACTGTAAATGAACAGGCATCAAAAAGTGCAGAAGTCAAAAACCAGGTTTAATAAAGAAGGGAAGGCACTAGCTAAGAAGATAAAGAAGGAAAACATAGCACATATCAAGGCCATTCTTGAGTCAACACAAGAGGAGGACAATCAGGTATATCAAAAATACATTGTTGTGATTGAAGCATATAAAAAGAAATTTGTGTCTCTTAATTAGACCTTTAGTCCTTAGTTCAAGTTTGTTTGAAAATTTGCAAATAAGGTACTTAAAATTCATTACATAAATCTTTGCTTTGTTAATTTCAATTTTGGTTTCCCCTCATTGTGATTGGTAGTGTTGACTAACTTGTTGGAGGACAAACACACTTGGAAGGAGCTATTGCTAAGGTGAAAAAAATACAATGAAATCACTTAAAAATGCCCCTAACTTTGGTTAGCTACAAAGAATGAGGTAAGCCTAAACTAGTCAATTTTTCCCTTATCTTGTGGCATTTTGGTGCATTTAAAATCTAGTAATCAAGAGGGAGTAAAGAATCAAACACATAAATCAAAGCCCCTTGTTTGTAGAAAAGAGTAGCAATACCTGATTCTCATTAGTTAGTGGGTGAAATCAATTGAACCTTGTTAATTGTGTTTGGGAACTAAAGGGGAAGTTAGGGATATGCTCTTCACCTTCTTGGTGAACCAAATTCCCAAAAACTTAGCCTTAATTCCATTTTCCTTGCTTTCAAAATGAACATGCTAGAACTTTAGAGGGCTCACCTCCTGAGTTTTCCTTAATGAGGCCAATGAGAGGGATAGCCCAAAGTGGGATACACTCGCTTTTGACGCAAGGATCCAACCCACTATAAAATGAAATGCATACATCCTTAATGGGGTGTATGACAAACGTATTTTAATTTTTTGAACTTCCTCTAGTAGTCCTCATAGATTGCGCAAAATCGTACCTCAGTGCATGTGGGAAGCCCCTTAACATACTTGGGGGATGAGAGATTAAAGTTTATTTGAATGGAATCCATGCTAAAACCTTGATAAAGTAGCAAAGACCACCTTTTAGAGCCATGTTTACAAACCAAATCTTGTGCTAAGGTAGGTGCTTGAAGTGTCTTCCTGTGAAAAACCCATGACAACATTCTACAAATCAAACATTTTGTGTTTAAGTGGGTAAAAGAGACAAGTGAATGTGTGGTTGTTGTGTTTGAAATATATAAACAAGTGAGAGATATCCATTAAAAATCATCTTATATTTTTAAATCTCCTCAATAATAAAATCAACAACTCTCATATCAAGGATTAATTTCAAAACAAACCCTTGTTGGATGCCGGTTTCCACGCAGTCACAAACATATAGGGGATCATTACTAGGAGATAGCACTATCTTTGCAAACCCAAGGCAAGAAGTGGAGTACCAAAGTGTGTTCAAAGATCCTAATCAAGAAGAAATTTTCATGAACCTATTTGAACCAAGACTTGAAGAGATGGGTGATATGAATTCAGCCCATCACAATATCAACAATGCCAACTATAATCCTAAGGAGACACTTGAGGAAAGGGTTGAGAAAGATGCCCAAGACAATGATTTCCTAGAGGTTATGGAGAGATTAATATACAAAGATAGGGAGAATTTCTTCCTAAACCTAGCACAAAAGGGGGTAAAGCTGCCCTATGAATTTGATATTGACCAACTTAAGAAAGACCAACACCAAGATGATCACATGAACGTTATGACTAGGAAGATTAAGGCCTTCTAAGAGCAAATTGATACCATGAAGAAGGCAGCTGAACCTAAGGCCTTTTCCATAGAAGCTTTGTGTCCTTTTCCTTTTGACAAAATTTTACCAATGGTATCTTTCCCTTTTAATACCATCTTTCCTAAATACGATAAGTACATGGGTAAAATAGACCCATAGGACCATTTAAGGGAATTTTGTACCCTAAGCATAGAGTTCATGCACAATGATACTTATTTAATGAGACTCTTTCCTAGAAGCTTAAGAGGTCCCGCAATGGAGTGGTTTTCAAAACTAACCCCCGAAATAAAGTCTTTTGAGGATTTAGCCTCCAAGTTCATAACCCATTACTCTTACAACATTGAGCATGAAATTACTATGCTCAAGTTGTGCGATACCAAATAGAAAGATGGGGAGTCCTTCTTAGGATTCCTACAAAGGTGGAGGACCATTTTCGCAAGGTATCCAAGAAGTATCCTAGAGAAAGAGAAGATGGAGATCTTCACCAACAATGTGACCTCAGAAATGAATTATAGATTACAACTTCAATGTCCCCCAACATTTGAGAAACTCATCAAAAATGGGATAAATATTGAAGATGTCTTGGTCAAAAGAGGTGAAGTTAAATTATTTAAAGACAATAAATCCAACAACAAAAATAACAATAGCAATAACAATAATTATGTTCCTAAATATTTTAATAATCAAGGGTCCAACAATCACAATGATAAATCAAAATCATGGAATAAAAGTAACAATAAAAATCTTGTGAATGATGGGGTTGTGGAGTCACACAACTTGAAGTCTACCCCTTTTATTCTACCCTATGGAGCGAATTCTTCAAACAATGTTAATCAAGCAAGTAAAGCTCCATATAATTCCAACAATTATAACAACAACAATTCCAACACTTCCAACAATAAGACTTGGGATAAGTCAAAATCAAACTCCAATTATTACAAAATGGAATTCACCTACTTAGGTGAACCTTTGGAGAATGTACTAATAACCTTGTTGGCCAATCAAGTTATCACGTTACCCGACATATCAAATTATGAACTCAAAGTCAAACCTCATTGGTGGAATGCATCTCATCATTGTGAATACCATCGAAAAAGAGGTTATCCAACCAAAGAGTGTATGAAATTGAAGTATTTAGTGCAAGGTCTAATTGATAATGACACCATCAAAATTGAAGGACCTCAAAACAATGGGGATCACATGACCTACAAGAACCCTTTTTTGAATCATCAAAAGGGGGAGTCATCCAATACAAATCAAAATCAGAAAAAGGGTAATGATAAAGTGAACTTTTCCCACACTTATGATAACACAATAAATACCCTAAGGGAAGAAGATCAAAGCATAAATTTTGTTATAATAAAAGGCAAATTAAGAGAAGCATTGACAAATGTGGTCACTAGGGGGAAAGCATAAAAAATTGTTATACCTAATAATGCTCCAAAAGTGGTGATATCAGATCAAGCTTCCACATCATCATCAAAACAATACAACTTGGTTGACCAATTGCAAAGAACTCCCACTCAAATCTCCATTCTTGAGCTACTCAAACTATCACCAATCCATAAGGATATCTTGGAAAAAGCCTTCTTGGAAACAAATGTGCCTCTAAATTTGGAGGTAGACAAGTTCCAAAACATGGTGGGGCATTTAATTGCACCTCATTTCCTATCATTCTTTGAACGAGACAATATGTCTCTTAATCATCCCCAAAATCTGCCCTTGCACATAGAAGTGTTGATCCATAAGCATAGGGTGAAAAGAGTCCTTATAGATGGAGGTGCTAGCCTAAATATTTGTACCCTTATCTTGGTGAAAGCCTTAGGATTTTCTGAGGAGGCTATTGACACAAAGAAAAAGATAACCATAAAAGCCTACGATGATGAAGAAAGAGTGTCAAGAGGAGTCATAGTCTTGCCCATAAGAGTTGGTCCTATGCAAAAAGAGACCATATGCCAAGTATTGGATCTAAAATTGACTTACAATATTTTGTTAGGAAGGCCATGGATCCATGAAATGCAGGTTGTTCCTTCAATTATCATCAATGCCTAAATTTCCCATATCAAGGGCAAGAAATAATGGTAAGTGGAGACCTCAATCCCTTCCAATATTGTAATAACGTCAAACCTATAAATGACTCATTGGTTCCACACAATGCTGAAGGTTCTATGCCCAATAAAATGGAACAAGGCCAAAGTTCTAATGACATTCCTTTGTTGAAAGGAAAATAAAAGAGGGAAGAAGAAATTGTTGTTAAAGATACTCCAAAACTCATTAACCAAACTACATCGACTAAAGGAAAAGAGAAGGTTAATGAGGATAATATTATTAAAGAAGAAAAAGAAGACTCTATCAAAGATGTCCAAAGATATACTAAAGAAGCACATTATCAAAAGATGGATAAAATGATGAAAAACTTTGATAAGCAATGAAAAATTAAACAACAAGGAGTAGGCTAATACTCCTTATCTATGATGGACCTACCCTTATCACCAAAGTCCTTTGGAAAACCTCCAAGTCTACCTCATAAATATAATGATAACTTTGTGAGGGCAAGTACATCATCTACCATGGATGAAGAGGACAATGAAATTTTGAACTGGTTATACAAAGATGAAGAATCAAATGCTCACGTCAAGCACATTCAAAATATAACCATCCCTACTCATCAATATGGTAAAGGATTTGCAATCATGAAAAAGATGGGTTATAAAGGTCAAGGACCTTTAGGCACAAGAAATGAAGGGCTAATTGAACCCCTAGAATCCACATGGTGAGATTCCAAGGAGAAAATAGGTTTAGGGTATCTTGAAGAAGGATACACTCAAAAACATTATCCCAAACTATATGATCAAATACTACAATTGGAATATCATAGTGATGAGGATTCTAATGAATGGGAATGGGAGACTCTATCAGATGAGTCATGCCACGACAAGGGTATTGATGTCATTCATACCTATGCTTCTACCAAAAATAAAGGACTAATGGTGGAATCAACTTCAAATCAAACATCTAGTTCTAGTCAAGTGATTCAAAATGACGTGCCAAGCATAGAAATTGAGATAAATCAATGGGTAGGTGAACCATATGTTCCTTAATGGAGACCTACTATGGAAGAATCAAACGCTAGGTTTAATCCGCATGAGTTTTATCCAACAGAAACTATAGTGGAGTCTAGTGAGGAGGATTTTGATCCTTCTTCTTTAGAGCATTTAGAGGAAGCCCATGTCCGAGATCTTCAAGATACAATGTATGAACCCTCCAACAATGAGATATACACTTTAAGCCCAATTGAGACAAACCCAATTATTGACCCTTTAACTCTCATTCGACCGGACCTAATTGAATGGAATGCCATTGAACCCGATACCTTGCCAATTTTCTTGAATGACAACATGTTGTCCCAATACCTCAATGCAGTTGAACCTTCCTCTACCAAGGGCTATCAAGAAGAAATGATCAAAGGGAGCATCCAAACTCTTAATTTGAGAAAAAATGAAAAAATAAAAAAAAATATAAAAGGAAAAGAATCAAGTGTTGAAAACCACTTTGTGGTAACATTAGATCCAAAAGAAAGAAAGAAAGAAATAAATGATGTTTCTAAAGGTGAAAACCCAACTGAGGCACCTATAGAAGAGAGTTTGGATGTTCTACTAGATCACTATGAAGAAAGGTCTCCAATTCTAATCGAGCCAATAGAAAAGATAAACATTGGATCAGAAATAGAGTCGAAGATCATCCACTTAGCATCATCCCTATCAAGTGAAGAAAGAATAGAATTCATCAAGTTCTTTAAAGAAAAACAATTTAACTTCACATGTTCTTATGATGACATGCCAGTGTTAGACCCAAATTTGATAATGCACCATCTCAATATAAAGGAAGGAGCCAAACCGGTCAAGCAAAAACTAAGGAAAATGCATCCTCATATAGCCCTACTTGTCAAAGTGGAGTTAGAAAAGCTATTAAAGGTGGGGTTTATAAGAGCCATTGATTATGCACAATGGATATCCAATATAGTGCTGGTATCAAAACCAGATAAATCTATCAGAATCTGCACGGATTTTAGAGATTTAAACTTGGCATGTCCTAAAGATGACTTCCCATTACCAAGCATTGATGCTATTGTAGACTTGACAGCAGGAAACTCCATGTTTTCACTCATGGATGGATTTAGTGGCTATAATCAGATCAAGATAGCACCCAAAGATTAAGATAAAACTACCTTTACATGTGCATGGGGTACATTTTTCTGGAATGTCATGCCTTTTGGCTTGAAAAATGTCAGAGCAACCTATCAAAGAGAAATGACTACAATATTCCATGATATGATGCATAAGTTCATGGAGGATTATGTGGACAACATACTAGCTAAGGAAAATTCAAGAAAAGAACATCTACCTATCTTGGCAAATTTTTTTGAAAGGTTAGAGGAGTTCAAAGTAAGACTTAACCCAAAGAAATGTGCTTTTGGAGTCCAATCTGGCAAACTTCTAGGTTACATTGTATCTGCAAAAGGAATAGAGGTTGACCCCACTAAAGTGAAGGCCATAATGGAAATGGAAGCACCTAAAACCATTAGCCAGATGAGATCTTTACAAGGAAGGATACAATCCATTAGGAGATTCATCTCTCAATTGGTAGAAAAATGCCATAATTTCACCCAAATTTTGCATAAAGACACAATCTTCGAGTGGGATGAAAAGTGTGAAGAGAATTTCAATATATTAAAGAAATACCTCATGAATCCACCAATATCGATGCCACCTATCAGAGCCAAGCCCTTAATCTTGTACATTTTAGCAATAGAGAATTCATTGGGGGCACTTCTAGCACACGAAGATGAAAATGGAAAAGAGAAAGCAATCTACTACATTAGTAGAACCTTAGTCAAATATGAGCTGAACTATACCTTCATGGAAAGGGCATGCTTGGCTGTAGTTTTTTCTTTACAAAAATTACACCATTATATGCTAGCCCACAAGATAAGGCTCATTGCCAAAATTGACCCTTTGAAGTATCTACTAAGCAAAACAGCATTAAATGGAAGATTAGCAAAGTGGGTGATGATAGTAAGTGAATTTGATATAGAATATGTTGATAGAAAAGAAATTAAAGGGAAAGTCATTGCAGACCAATTAGCAGAAGCACCACTTCATGATGATCATCCTATACAAGTTGAATTCCCAGATGCAGAGATTGTGAATGTTGAAGAAAAAACATGGCAGCTTTATTTTGATGGTTCCTACACTCACCATGGATCAGGAGCAGGCATACTTTTAATCACACCTCAAGGCTCCACTATCCCTAAGTCATACAAATTTCTATTTCCATGTACAAACAACATAGTAGAATATGAAGCCTTGGTTATGGGAATCAAGTTGGCATTAGGGTGGAAAGTGATAGAATTAAAGGTATATGGAGATTCACAATTAGTCATAAATCAAGTCAATGAAGAATATCAGACAAAAGATGACAAATTAGTACCTTACAAAACCATGGTGGATAATCTCAAGAAGTATTTCATAATCATCACATTTGAACAAGTGCTAAGAGAAAAGAACAAAGTAGCAGACACCATGGAAACCTTAGCATCACTTTTGCAGATGCTTGATCAAAGTGATAGATATGAGTTCTTGGTAGAAGAAGCGACTCAACCTGCGTATGACCCAACCCATCCTTATACCATTTTCCTACTTACTACAACCAACTCACCTTGGTATGGACCAATTTACACCTATTTGAAAGACCAAATCCTTCCTATCAACCAAACCAAAAACCAAAAGAAGAGCTTCATTAGACAAGCCTCCAAATATACTATAATTTCTGAAACATTGTATCGAAAAAGTCTTGACGGAATGCTCCTTAGGTGTTTAGAAGAGGAAGAATCAAACTTAGCCTTACAAGAAATTCACGAAGGAATTTTTGGATCACACTCAAATGGATTATCTTTAGCTAAGAAACTTTTTAGGATAGGATATTTTTGGCCTACCATGGAAAAAGATTCTTGTAACTTTGCAAAAACTTATAAGAAGTGTCAATTCCACAGAAATTTGATACATGCGCCGGTGCAAGAACTTCATCCTATGACAATACCTTGGCCATTCTATCAGTGGGGTCTAGATCTAATAGGAATGATTCATCCACCATCTTTCAATGGGCATAAATTCATCATAACAGGTACAAAATACTTTACTAAGTGGGTGGAAACTGTACCCCTATCAACTTCAACAGGAAAATAGAAATCCTTGTTTATTCTAAATCATATAATTTGTAGATATGGTGTAGCTCATGCCATCATAACAGATAATGCAAGGCATTTCAAGAACAAAGACATAATAGAATTGTGCACCAAATTTCACATGATACATCATTCATCTTCAATCTATTATCCTCAAGGTAATGGACAAGCCGAAGCAACAAACAAAAACATATTGAAAATCTTGAAGAGAACGGTGGATAATTCTGGTAGAGATTGGCATATCAAGATAAACCCGACCTTGTGGGCTTATAGAACAAGCATAAGGATGCCAACAGGGGCTACACCCTTCTCCTTAGTGTTTGGAACAAAAGTAGTTTTGCCTTTGGAGGTAGAACTTCCATCCTTGAGGATATCTATGCATGGATTGATAAATGAGGAAGACTATAGGGTTGCTAGGCTACAAGAAGTAGAACTCTTGGATGAAAAATAGAAAGAAGCCTTTGATCACTTAAAGGTGTACCAGAATAGAATGTCAAGATTTTACAATAAACACATCAAGCCAAGGACATTCCAAATAGGTGACCTAGTGTTGCGTGAAAATCCCAAGAACCAAGCAGAAAGAGAGAAAAAAGGAAAGTGGGAAGAAAAGTGGTTAGGACCATTTCTCATTGTTGAAGATTTTGGGATTGGCACATACAAGTTATCAAATTGTGATGGTGAAGAGCTACAAGAACCTATAAATAGTATACATCTCAAAAGGTTCTATACATGAGCTAGATGAAAGAGTATAAAGAGTATTAGATGGAGAGCATCATATTTATTGTACATAGTTCAAAAGAGATCTTGAAAATACCAAAAACATTGAAAACACTGAAAATACCAAAAACATTGAAAAAGTTGAAAATACCAAAAAGATTGGAAAAGTTGAAAATATCAAAAACATTTGAAAAAGCACAAACAATCAAAAATAGTGGAAAATTGAGCATGAAGAAAGCAAAAACATTCAAATATGATCCTCAAAAAGATGTTGTCTTGGTGAAAACCTAGCAAATAGGCACCTTGATGATATGATATTTTTTTTGAAAAAATAAAAAATACAAAAAAATTGAAAAAGAAGAAAAAGTGCCTTGGTGAAAACCTAGCAAATAGGCACCTTGGTAGAAAAAAAAGAGAAAAGCTTTAAAAATAGAAAAAAAGAGCTTGATCCATTCAATCGGTGAAAACCTAGTAAATAGACACCATTGAAAGTCCAAGTCAATTGCATACTTAGAAGGTCACCTTGTCAATATTGCATTCACTAGCATTTGTATATATTGCATAATAAAACCCCACAGTTGCATTTGCAAGCACCTTAAGATTTTGGTCACCTAATCAAAAAATTGTCCTAAGTCCCATGAATGAAATCAATATCAAACTAGGGGCAATCTACTCTCAAGGAGAAAGGATTCATCAACATGCTTTATTCAATCAAAGAATCAATTCATCATACTCAAAAGAGGAACACTTAATCGAATCTATGTCCTAATCCAATGTGAGCCTAAAATGAAAATTTGATCCAAGAACTTAAATGACCTTACCCTTTATCAGGATTAAAAGTATGAAATGGATGGAACTACACTTGAACTATGGATTTAAAAAACATAGCAAAAACTTTTCTAAGTGTTGGCTCAATTGATGAAATCATTTCTTTCTAGCGAATCGATGAAGTTTTAGACTAGACAAGCTATGATGAAAGGATGATATTTTCTTGATTTCTGAATGACTGTCTTAAAATCAAAGTTTTAAATCATGTATTATTTGTCTAAGGACGTGATCATCCGAGAATCATCGAAGACTTGTACATAGGATAAAATGGAGATTTCTGCTTGTTTACGCAAATAGATATCTGTGTGTGTGAAAATTGTACCTGATCTGTAGACACAACACTCAGTATAACATTAGAGGTTAGCTATAATCAAAATCGTGCAAAATTGAAATCTATCTAACCAAGTGATTTACTGCCTTCTAATAGGTGTGAGATTGATGTTCTCAGATTGTAATTGAGATCAGCGACCTAGACGACACCTAAATGAAGGATTTGAATGCAATTGATCTAGATATGAAATATGAATGCAATTAATCTATTTTTTTGAATTTTCTATGCAATAAGAATGATTAATCTGATATGAAATCTATGCTATTGAAAATTGATATGCAATGCTAATCTAACAATGATATGTAATATGAATGCAAAAATAAGATTGATCTCACAAAGATGTCGATTTGCAAGAGCTTTGATTCTTCAATTCCAATTCTCCAGTGTGATTGTGCAAACATATGAGATGCTTGGATGCAAATTTGAGAGATGATTGAGAGATGAGCTAAAGTCTTGTTTTTATAGAAATCCAGGGCTTTGGAGGTGCATGGATAAAAGCCATAAATCACTCAAATAACTCAGGTTGATTTTTGAGTTATTTTTAAATAAAAGATAATTAACTCACAAAAACATGCAAAAGCTAAGCTTTAACTCAAAATAGAGTTTAGCTTTAATTGATAATTGATAGTTGTCTGCTTTTATGATTGTGCATGTTTTATTTATGAATTAATTTAATAATAAAGTGATTTATTTTCAACTTAACTGCTTTTAAAAATAAAACAATTGATTTATGGGTTAATCAATTATTTAATCAAACTTTTATTAAAAACTATATTATTAAATAATGACAACTTGCTTTAATTAATTAAATAAGAATTTAATCAATTATTCATATGATATTAGATTTATTGTCAAAATTAAATAATACAATTAATAATAGATAGAATTAAATTTAATTACACAATTAAGTGGCAAATATTAAATCTAATTAATTAAATATGAAAATATTCAATTAATCAAACTTTAGGATAAATGTGATTTATTGCCAAATAATTATAAAATTAAAGATAATTATGATGATTAGGAATATTGCTAGGAATATTCCCTGATGCAGAATTTAAGATAATCAATTAGATTTGATGATGTTCAGATGTGCCTTAGGTTAGGACTTCGATGTCGATTTTGTTCGATTTGTCGAGGTAGGAGGTTAATGAACTTATAGCCCATTTTTGGGGTATTACATTTTGCCCCTCTTTGAATTACTATGCGAAGCGCAGTGGTTCAAAGATAGTCTATCTTTGAATAAGATATGAAACTGATTCAAAAGATAAACCGATCTCAAGATAGAAACCGATTGAAAGATATTGAGATAGGAGTTGATTGATATTGAATTTGATATGAAGATAATAGGTCCTGAATGACCAAAGATAATGTTCACTATAATAGAAAATGAGCCTATGATTGCGAAAAAGTGTCCAAAATGCCTGATTCCAAACCTTAGGATTGCAAAGAAGTGAGTGACCCGTTCTAGACTCGATTGTCTTAGCAGACCTAGCAAGTATCACATCCAAACCCTTCAGTTGCCGAAGAACCAAGGAAAGAACACTATGATCCGATGGTTGCAAAAATTGATACGGATTACAAGATTAAGAGAATACCAGATTGATATGGATCGATGAATCTGATATGCCCCAAGTGATGATAGATTTGCCCCGAGCGATGAGGTCTTTTTTTTTTTGATGAATCAGTAACTAGACGTGATTGTTTGTCTTGATTACTGATGAAAGATATTGATAGATTTGATTGACAGACTTTGAATGATGTGCAATACCATGCCCCCTTTGGGATTAAAATTGAAATTTGACCAGAAAAGTCAGTGTTATAGTTTAGAAGCATGTTAATTGATTTGAGAAGTGTGGTGAAACACATTCAAGAACACATTCTGCATCGTTGGAAGGTCCCAAAAGACCAAGTTTGGCTAGGTTTGACCATGAGTTGACCATGGTTGACCAAGTTGAAATTTTGATAGTTTGATGTAAGATAATTAGTTAAGTTGAATACTAGATTTCTGTGATGATTGAAGGTTGATTATGCAAGCAATTAATAATATGAATGATCTCAGATTTGAATTTTGATCCCGAAAAAGGATTCTACTTGCTATTTCATTGGAGGAACCTTCGTGTGAGATTCAGTTCTTGTTAGACTTGAAGATGCGATTTGAAGAATCATTTAAGCATTGAAGTTCGTTTAATCATTGTGAGATCATGCAAACATGCAAAATGTAATGAGACATGCAAAATGAAATGCAACCTAAGACCTAGGACCTAGTCACTGATCATATGTCGATTTGTTATCATCATTGAACTTTTAGGTAACCGAATAAATCAATACAATGCCCACTAGCCATGAAACCATAGACATATGAATATCGATTTGTATGCACAAGAATCAATACAACACCCACTAGTTATACAACCATGGACATATGAATATTGATTTGTTTTCAGAATGTTGGATCAGATATAAGCACCAAGGCACAAATGCCAGGATGACCTAAATATCATGTCCATTCTGATATAGAAATTTGTACAAGCATCAAAACATAAATGTCATGATGACCTGAGTACGCCTTGCATTGCAAACACATCAAACAGTCAAGAGATCATTCTAAATCCAATGTGAATTACCCGTAGTGACCCTTTATCATTCACATCCTTAGGCAAGATTGTGTTCCACAGTAGGAGAAAGAACTTACTCAAAAAGACAATAGTTAGATCAAACTTCCTTGAATTGTCTAGGTATCAATGGTCGAGGTATGCATGGCCATCCAATTCAAGATAGAGGCTCTTATAGTCGGACACCATTTCAATCCAAAATTTCCAAAGTTGTTAGATTTTCACATACAAGCAGAAGACAAAGAAAAGATTATGCCCCTAGTCATCACTCTCTAAATCTTATAAAGGACATCATCGAAGAGCTCGAAGGGACACAATATGAAAAAATCTCAATGCAAATCAGTAAGCATACAAGGAGATAAAAGCATGTAAAAAGCATAGATTATTTTCAGTTGAGTTTGGATGTTTGATTGCGTTGTTGTAGATGCAAAATCCTTTCTGGAGATGAGACAGACTGATTGACTCACATGAAGCTTCAAAGGACTTTGACTAGATATGATCCGTCTAAGATACATGGGAGACCATAGGATATGACATTGATTGCCCCCAAGTTTGAACATTGATAGGATACAGACGCGCAAGCTGATTGGTGTACAAACCAACTTATTAAAAACTAGAAATGTTGAAACAAACCGGGAGATATGTACAACTAAAGCAAGACTGAAAGTTGGGAAAGACCAAGATTGTGCTGATAGATGGAGCGTTTGGAACAAGTGGCACCCGTTTGCCAGGTTTTCACCATCTTGGTAGAGATTCTATTTTTGCTACCAAGCTGCCTATTTCCAGGTTTTCACCAAGGCACTTTTTCTTTTTTTCATTTTTTTTTGTATTTTTCATTTTTTCAATTTTTTTGTACTTTTGATATTTTTTTATTTTTTTTTGTGAATCATCAAGGTGCCTATTGCTAGGTTTTCACCAAGATGTTCATTTTTTTGGTACTTTTTCTGATTTTTAAGATTTTTTCAGGACATTTACCAATTTTAAAGATTTTTTCAGGACATTTTACCATAGATTGAATGCCTTAGGCATAGAATTTCTTCAGATGGAGAACGTTGATTGGTTCTCAGAGCTGTTCTCCTTCAGTCATTGAGAGTTGATAGGCACTAGAGCCAAAAGTAGCAGTGATAACAAAGGGACCCAGCCAATTGGGTTCCAACTTCCCCTTGCGTTCTTGATGTGATTGATTTTTAGGATTTTCTCTCAACACTAGATCACCAACCTGAAATTCTCCGTGTCTGACTTTCTTGTTGTAGCCTCTAGACATTCTTTTCTGATACACTCTGAGATGATCATACGCTACTTGTCTGTGCTCATCTAGTAATTCAAGTTCTTGTAACCTAGATACTCTGTAGTCTTCATCAGTGACAAGACCATGCATTCTAATTCTTAGTGATGGGATTTTGACCTCAATAGGTAGTACTGCTTTAGACCCATAAACTAAAGCAAAAGGTGTAGCCCTAGTAGGTGTTCTGATACTTGTTCTGTAGGCCCATAGAGCTGGATTAATCATGAGATGCTTTTTCTGATACTTGTGCTGATACTGGTTCTGATACTAATTCTGATAATTGTTCTGATACTAGTTCTGATACTAATTCTGATACTGATTATGATAATTGTTCTAATACTGGTTCTAATAGTGATTCTGATAATGATTCTGATAATTGTTTTGATACTGGTTCTGATACTGGGTATACTTGATAGCATATTTTTCTATTGCAAACTCCCAAGCAAGATCATATCGTGCAGTCCCAATGTCTAGCAAGGTGGAGAACAAGAGGGATTGGCAAGCTAGTGGAAGAGATGGAAGACAAGAGAATAAAGGATAATGAAGGGAAGAAATCCTCAAGAGAAAACTCCTCAAGAATACCCAAGCTAGGGAAAAATTGTCATGTAAAGCGCATTTAGACAAGTAATGAAAGGCTAGCATAGGATAAATCACAAAAGTGTGATGCAAGAGCAGGAAAGGATGCAGTCCAAAAGAGTAGACATGTCAAGAGGCTTCATAGCACTGTGTTTTACTCTTTCTTTTTTTTTTTATTAGATCAAGACCAAAGGGGAAAAGGATAGCGATAGGCAAAAATGAATGGAGGAAGATGGATATGAAGGCTAAACATGGAAGGAATGAAAGCAAGATCATCGTAAGATAGCTCACAAAATAGTCAAATGTTCATGTATAGATCAACATTGTCAAGATCAAAGAGAGAAGACGGAATGGATGAAATATGTATAAGAACTACGCATGATGCCTAATTGCCAGGTTTTCATCATGGTACTTATCCAAGGTGCCACAAGGGAGTGGTTTTCACCATAGGATGAATTTATTTCTCTTTACTTTTGCTACCAAGGTGCCTGTTTCCAGGTTTTCACCAAGGCACATTTTCAATTTTTTTCATTTTTTTTCATTTTTTTTTGGAAGAAGGCAAGATTTTTAGATAATTCTCCTTGAAAGGATAAACCATGATATGCCAAGGATTCAAAATGATATGCTCAAAGATGCTGATAGGGAAAGGAACATGGAAGAGAAAAATGGAGGATAGGGTTTTATGTAAAGTGAGTGAGGTTGGAAGATAGGAGGAATAGGCAAATGAGGAAAAAGGATAGAAGGTAGAAGGTTAATGAATGGAAGGATTGTGAAAGGGTAGATGGAAAGAAAGGTAAGATCAACGTAAACACACACCTTAAAGGGTGGCGAGAGGGTGGAGGAAATATGAATGAAGGAATACGTGAAGGAATATGGCGAATGGATAGTAGAGGTTGAGGTTTGGGCGCATGAAATGGAAGAATATTTTTGGAAGGAGGTGTAGTGGAAGCCTTTGGAAGCTTGAATGTCAATTTCACTTTTTGTTCAACACCAGACTCTTTCAAGAGAGACTTTGGAATCCATATAGTCATAGGCTTTTTATTTCCTTTTGATGATTTAGAGATAATATCTTCAATAATGGATTTTGGTGTAATGAGCCTCAATCGTAATGAGTCTCTCCTTTGATTTAGATTATATTTATTACTGCATATCCTGATTAGATACCAAAGTGTAATGTCCCCTTCACTAGTCCAATGGTATTTGGGGACTGATTCCTCTAATTCTCAAGAGATTTATCCTTATATATATGCGATGAACCAAATGCCAATAGACTTGTTGCCTCTAATGTAATGTTTATGACTTATGCAATGTTTATGTATGACTGGAATCTCTATGTTCAATAAATATTCTGATTTTAATAATAATAGGAGATTACTTCCTGTAGGTCTGTAAGTTACATTGGAATATTAGATTGAATGCTCCTTAAGATTATTGTTCTCCTCCCTTCTGTATGTAGTCTTGCTGACTGTATTGTTGACTGTTCTTTTTTCTTCCCAGTGTCTTCAATATAATCTGAAAATAGCATTGATCTGTACGTTCTCTATCTCATGCAGCTCTGCCTATCTTCTTATTAATATTTTTTTTTGGTCTCTCCTATCCTCCTTCCCCCCTTCCTATCGATCCTTCATAAGGTTTATATATGGCGTTTAGATTGCAAACGTGCCATTCCAGCTTGCAGACGTGCCGTTCCAGACGTATTGTATGCGTTAGCTAATTGCTGTGTGCGTGAAGTATTAATTTTAATTTCGTTTGAATTTGAGATGTTATGAAGGTTTAATTATTATAATTCCCAAACATCTGATTAATTTCAAATGGTCATAGTTTCCGATTTAATATTGTATAACCTTATTGATGAGTCGATACTATTAACGTATGAGTCTATTCATTAATCGAATGCCTTTAAAATAGTAAATATTAATCATTTGCCTTATGGTATTAACGATACTATGTTTAATGTTAATATTAATTATTAAATTATTAATAATGATAATATTATTATTGTTAAATATTATAATTAATAATATTAATGATATTATAATTTAGTATAATAATATATTGTTTATTGTCGCAATTATTTTAATAATCTATTATTATTTATTTAATAATTATTATATAGATTGATATTAATAATATTGATTATAATTATATTAATATTAATATTATTTAATATTAATCATACATTGATTAATAATATTGATTTGTTGTATATATATTTATATTATAATTAAATATTATATTAGATATAATTAACGTATATTATTTATTTATATTGTAATTTATTTGATTATTATTAATTATTCGTAATATTAATATTTAATAATATATTAGATTAATATTTTATTAAATTTATTATTAATAATTATTAATGTTATATAAGTATTCATAGGAAAAATAATATTCAAATTGAGTGTATTTATTTCCTATACGGCTCATGATAGTCCGCCCTTCTCGAATTTGCTTGTCCTCAAGCAATAAATATTTTTGTATTTGTTTCACCTTATATAACAAAATTGTATGTTGTCCCTATGATGACTACTGGATCCAATTCAAGTTTTTATTTGTAATATTTCTTTATTTTATTCTATAAAAGAGTCACACATGAAATGCATTTGAATGCAAAATATACATATGAATGTATGAAGACACGAAGCATACACGGAGCATACACATTAATGCATGAAGACACGAAGTAGACACGATGTAGACACCTCATACATAACCTTGATTAGACCCTAGAATTTACAACGTGCAATGACTTTATCTTCTTCATTAGGCTTTTGATTATGAACCCTGCAACCACAAAATAAGCATTAGTACATATATATAAACTTCAAAGAAACTTGAGTAATAATAAGTTAATCCAAGCCAATCCCATACTAAACCCAAGAGTGGAACTTTGGCCCCCTTGGCCCCGGTGGCAGGTGTTAGGTACCCACACGAGGTGGTCTACTTAGTGGATTGCTTGTTTGGCTAGAAAGGTTCTTTCCCTTAACTAGTACTACAATAGGATGTCCTAACCGCTCTCCCTTGATTGCAGACTCCATAGGAAAGTTGGTAGGGTGCCCTTACTATCTTCCCCTTAACTAGTACTACAATAGGGTGTTCTTCCCTGATTGCAGACTCCATAGGAAAGTGGCAGGGTTCCCTTATTATCTTCCCCTTAACTAGTACTACAATAGGGTATCATAGCAGTTCTTCCCTGATTGCAGACTCCATAGGAAAGTTATAACATAGTCTTTCCCTTAACTAGTACTACAATAAGGTGTCTTAACGAACCTCCCTTAATTGTAGACTCTGTAGGAAAGTGATAACATAGTCTTTCCCTTAACTAGTACTACAATAAGGTGTCTTAACGAACCTCCCTTAATTGCAAACTCCATAGGAAAGTGATAACATAGTCTTTCCCTTAACTAGTACTACAATAAGGTGTCTTAACAAACCTCCCTTAATTGCAGACTCCACAGGAAAGCTACTTGAAATCCCTAAATCATTTCTCAAATAATCAATTTTACACTTTTATGATTACATTAATTAAGAAAACTTACAATTTTATATTTTTAACTAGGGTTGCACTTCCTCAAAGCTCCATTGGCTTTCCTCTCTGTTCATTGACTGAATGTTATTGAGGTTCCCTTGATCATATTTCATCTTCTTTGGTGATGTCCCTTCTGGGTCGAGTATTTCCTCTATTCTATGAACTTGACTTCTTTTTCCGCATTTATGCCCTGGTTCCCATGATTCCTTGCATTTGAAGCATAATTTCTTCCTTCTTAAGTCTTCTCGTTGTTTTTGACCTTTCTCATCTTGGCATGCATGTCCCTTTTCAAAGTCCTCACCATAGTGAAAACTTTTTCTTTTTGGGAGTTCTTGCTTGTGCTTTTCATTCGTACCGTGGAATGGTTTGCTATGGTTGCTTGAAAATATGCAACTTGATGATGAAGTTTCTAGTCTCAAAGCTATTTCAATGGCGTCATCAAGAGATGTTGGTTTAAGAGCACTGACCAACCCTCTTAGTGAATCTTTTAATCCTTCCACGAACAAGTAAGTCTGTCATCATCTAGCCCTGAAACTTGGACTGAGCATTTTTGAAATTCGGTAATATAACTTTCAACTGACCCTTGTTGCTTGATTTGAGTTAACTTTTTAAAGTCTTCTTGAGGGTGCTTCTTATCAAACCTTTTAATAAGCCTTTGTGCAAATTCTTCATAGGATGTGATGTTTTGATGGCCTTGTGTATGGATTCCATGGTACCACCATTCGTTTGCTGTGCCTTCTAAGTGGAGAATAGCAAATTGGAGTGCATCCTCTTCTGTCATCGGGCTAAGGTTGAGGTAAGTGTTTAAATTTTGCAGCCAACCATGTGCCGTGATTTTCCCCGAACCATCAAAATTTGGAAGATTTACTTTATTAATTTTATGTTTCAAATCTTTACTATGGTTACACCTTGCCCTTCTAGGTGCTTCATGTCTTTGGCCCTCACAAAATTCTCTAAAGGTTATCAATTCTCTGATTTCTGGTTCCAAACTAGCATAGGCTCTGGCATTTTCCACTGTGCTATTGGTAGGTTGTTCCATTTCCTCTTCGTCCCTTAAAGTCTCTTCTCTAGGTAGAAAAGAGGGTTTGGGTATTTTTAAAGATGAAGATATATGGCGATTTTCAGAGTGATTGGAGCTCATGTCCCTTCCATTAACAGGGTTATTTTTAAGACTATCAATTGAGTTCCCCATGTTTAGTATTGCTTGGAGAAGTGCTTGATTTGTCTGATTTACTTGTTCCATGAATGATTTCATTTCATTGGCTAACTGCTCATTCATCTTGTTTTTATTTCCTTTCCTTTGCATGTATATACCTCACAGGATGGCAGGATTATGCTCTGATACCACTTGTAATGAGCCTCAATCGTAATGAGTCTCTCCTTTGATTTAGATTATATTTATTACTGCATATCCTGATTAGATACCAAAGTGTAATGTCCCCTTCACTAGTCCAATGGTATTTGGGGACTGATTCCCCTAATTCTCAAGAGATTTATCCTTATATATATGCGATGAACCAAATGCTAATAGACTTGTTGCCTCTAATGTAATGTTTATGACTTATGCAATGTTTATGTATGACTGGAATCTCTGTGTTCAATAAATATTCTGATTTTAATAATAATAGGAGATTACTTCCTGTAGGTCTGTAAGTTACATTGGAATATTAGATTGAATGCTTCTTAAGATTATTGTTCTCCTCCCTTCTGTATGTAGTCTTGCTGACTGTATTGTTGACTGTTCTTTTTTCTTCCCAGCGTCTTCAATATAATCTGAAAATAGCATTGATCTGTATGTTCTCTATCTCATGCAGCTCTGCCTGTCTTCTTATTAATCTTTTTTTTTGGTCTCTCCTATCCTCCTTCCCCCCTTCCTATCGATCCTTCATAATGTTTATATATGGTGTTCAGATTGCAGACGTGCCATTCCAGCTTGCAGACGTGCCATTCCAGACGTGTTGTATGCGTTAGCTAATTGCTGTGTGCGTGAAGTATTAATTTTAATTTCGTTTGAATCTGAGATGTTATGAAGGTTTAATTATTATAATTCCCAAACATCTGATTAATTTCAAATGGTCATAGTTTTTGATTTAATATTGTATAACCTTATTGATGAGCCGATACTATTAACGTATGAGTCTATTCATTAATCGAATGCCTTTAAAATAGTAAATATTAATCATTTGCCTTATGGTATTAACGATACTATGTTTAATGTTAATATTAATTATTAAATTATTAATAATGATAATATTATTATTGTTAAATATTATAATTAATAATATTAATGATATTATAATTTAGTATAATAATATATTGTTTATTGTCACAATTATTTTAATAATCTATTATTATTTATTTAATAATTATTATATAGATTGATATTAATAATATTGATTATAATTATATTAATATTAATATTATTTAATATTAATCATACATTGATTAATAATATTGATTTGTTGTATATATATTTATATTATAATTAAATATTATATTAGATATAATTAACGTATATTATTTATTTATATTGTAATTTATTTGATTATTATTAATTATTCGTAATATTAATATTTAATAATATATTAGATTAATATTTTATTAAATTTATTATTAATAATTATTAATGTTATATAAGTATTCATAGGAAAAATAATATTCAAATTGAGTGTATTTATTTCCAATACGGCTCATGATATTTGGAACCCATACTTGTCTTGTAGTTTTTTTTTTAGATATCTCTTTTGACTTTATGCCTCCATGTCGTTTAGAGGAGACATGGTGATCTTCTCTTTTTGATGGATTCTTGTATTGCTTCTTTTTCTTGTATTGAACATTCAAGTTACTTTCAAAAGACTTGGGATTTGTGGAAGAGGGAGGATACGACTGGTTTAGATGGGTGGGTGGATGAAAAGGATTCAAGGGTATGCATCTATGTTGATCTTGAGGAAAGATGGGAGATGGAGGTATGTAAGGACCCAAGATGGATGGCAAATTAGGAGAGTTAGGAGGGGAAAGTGAAGGGACATAAGGACCCAAGATGGAAGGAAGGCATGAAGCCCTTAGTAGTGGTGGAAGAGGTCCAAGGATGGAAGTTGAAGATGCAAAAGGATAATCAATAAGTTCATCAGCATCTATATGACAACCAAAGATATCAACATCTTTAGAGTGAGCACTAGAATTTTCAATAGAATCATGGACATCTTGAATATTTGCACCTTCTTTGATAGGATTGTTCAAAGCTTGCAAAGACTTAGGAAGAGTAGAAAGTGGAAGTGAACATGGAGTGGTAGAACAAGAAGATGAAAGACTTTGATCTTGACAAGGATCTTCGGATAGCATAAGCGCATAATTTTTCTCTTGTTTTTCAATAGGCTTAACATTGGAATGAACACCATTTTTACCAACCTTAATGGAAGTATCATCTTTGGAAAGCGCAAGCGTAGTAAGGTTATTTTGATTGTCAATAAGCTCAATAGTGTAAGTAGTAGCTTGATCTTGCTTAGGCGAAGACTTAAGACATGGTGGAATGCATGAAAAAGGGGGTACAGGATCAAAAGAACCCTGAGGTAGATAAGAGACATTGTGAAAAGGAGTGGATGACATGGAGGGTTCTTGATCTTGATCTTTCTTTATGTCCTTTTCTTCATCATTTTTAGAGTCCTCTTGACATGGAGCCACTTCTAAGGACAAGGAAGCATGTTGGGATTGTATGGATGACTTTGGAAGAGATGGTGGAGGACTAGCTGAAGTAGGGATTATAGCATATGAAGGCTTAGGCTCTTTAGGTTTATCATTATTGAAAGTCTTTGCAGCCAAGTGAAGGTTAGCTTGAGTTTCTTTAAGAGGCAGCCCTGGAGGATAACTATAGGGAACCGCATGAAAAGTATCAAGGCTTGTGTCGGATGAAGGTTCTGTAAAAGATTTGAAAGACTCAAAAGCTTTAAGAAATGTACGGGTATTGGAGGAAGTAGGGGATGGAAGGGAACCATCACCAGACAAAGGTTCAGTATTAACATGATCTTGCTTGAGAGTGTAATCTTTATTTTCAGCTGGAGAGTTCTTAGAGGAGAGATCCTTATAGTATTGACATTTCAAGCTAGCACAATGTATTATATAGTCCTCAGCAGTAGTAGATGGATCATAATCAAGGTATTGTCCACAAAAGCCATCAAAGTCTCTTTCAAAATCAGAATCATATAGATCACCATCATGATCTATCCAATGTGACGGCCCATTTGTAGTAAGCAGGAATGAACGATGAGGAGGACTCTTAGGAACAGAGGTGTCATAGGTATCATTACATTGTCTGTCGTCATAGTCATCATAGTCTCCAAAGCTAGATGTGTCACTCTCCGTGGAAGAGGTATCATATTGCTCAATTTTTTGCCGGGGGCATGGTGACATGTACAAGTCTTTATCAAATGGAAAAGAGTATAGAGGTTCCTTTTCTTTCTCAAGTTTGTCAAGCTGGACTTGCATAGCTTGCAGCTGCTTCATCATAGCGGTGATCAGAATTTCTTCCTCATGTGTACTGATTCTTTGAGACATGTGTACTGATTTTCAATAGCTACTGATATGTTCTTGACACAGTGATTTTGTTCGATAGATTCTGGAACTAGGCTGAAAACATTGGATATCTTGTAATTTGACAATTTCTGACAACTCTCTCAAATTTTTCCAAATGACACTCTTTAGACTCGTACAACACTGGGTAGTCTATGAAATGACAGTTGCTAAACTCATACGACAGTTGGGTAGCAATGAAATGATAGTTGTCAATATCATATGACAGTTGCTAACAAGGTTTTGACTTTCTTGAATTTGCTGGTTTGAAAACTCATACGACACTGGGTTCTCAATCATACGACAGATGGGCAATACTGAAATGACACTTGACAAAACTCATATGACTTTTGACTTCCTGAAATGACTTTTGACTCCAGAAAGAATTTTACGTCAAATTTTGCAAAACTTAAGGTTTTTAGTTTTGGATTGTTTGCAAATTGTACTGTCCAGATTTTGAAGGTTATACCAGATTTGATCATTTTTAATAGACAAGTAGATAAAAAAGCACGCAGAATAGCAAGCAAGTGATTCCAAGCACGTCTGAAAACAATGAACAAGGGCAAAAGCAACCTTGCGCATGAACAATCAAGTGACCAAATTGTGTTAATCCTTGAGAGTACTAATTGTGTATGTTCTGAAAAGTTTTGCAATAACACACATATACCTGAAAGTGAAAAATTAGCCTCTCTAGGGTTTTTAGTAATGGTTTGACTCTGCAACTTTTATGATTCAAAGGGGTGAACTCCAATCCTGGTGCACCAGGATTTTGACACAATCCGAGAACTTAATCTTCAAGAGCAGCTAGGGAGATCTGGCAACCCAACAATGAACCATACCCATGGAGATTTCTTCCACAAGGACATTTATATAGCGGCTGTCACTACCATGGCAAAAATGGCTATTACCACTTGAGGTTCTATCAACACAGTTTTCCCTGTGAAGGGATTGTCCGCTATGGTTAACCCTCTCTAAAGGTGACTCATAGATTTATACCATGAGGGGACTTGGCTCCAGATTCAAGGTTTTGACACCTCTTCACTTTTAACCCAAACAAAGTAAACAGATGAATCCGACACACTAAGACAAAGTTTTGTTCCACCAAGGTCTATGATATCAATTCCACATGATCTATCAACCTCTTCGGGGAGAGAATGTATCAATCAATAAGAGAAGATGCACTAACCAATTTTGATTCACCAAAGCTCGTGATATCAACCCCACGTGATCTATCAACCTCTCCGGAGAGAGAATGTGTCGATCAATAAGAGAAGACACACTAACCAAGTTGAATGTGAAATGCACTAAGTATCCTCCCTACCTACAAGAATTCTATCATCAAGAAAGATTTCACTAGGAATCCAATCTCTCAAGAATCACGAATAGTGTTCATAGGGCTTAATTACTATGTGAGCACAGATATATTCCCGAAAGCAAATCTACCAAAAGTACCCAAAAAGTAGAAAGAGGAACACTTAACGCTTAAAGAGAATATGAGATGAGTCCACAAGGTGGAACATTTAACACCTCACACAAGCTAAAAATGAGTCCCCAACTTAGAAAACAAGTGAGTTCCTAAAAGCACAAAAGGGTTGCCAAGTGGAACACTTAACACTTCTGTCCTATTGACCCCTCCCCTTTATGGCGCTGAGATTGCAACCACGGGGTGGAAATGAGGGGCCGGTGGATTAGCAATTCCAATAACCCAAGATAGCAATCAAGATCAATCACAAGTATCTAAGACTACTTAATGAATCCTTAAGGGGTCACAACCTAGTATCAATTATGCAAGTGTGTAGAACAAAAGCATGAAAAGAATCACCCAAGCTAGACACACAAGAGATTTATTTTAAGGCCAAATTGAAATATTATTAGATAAAGGAGAATACCTGGGATCCTTGCAATGCACTTAGTAGATTTTACCTAATTTTTAGCAATTTTTGTTGAGCTTTTCCATGCAAGCAAGTGACAAACTCTCCAACAAGCAAACAAGCAAACAAGATATGCAAAATATATCCAACTTATGAAAACCATAGGGTTAGCTCTAAAAATCAATTATTATCAGCAATAATAACCAGAAATTAACCCAAATGACAACTCATATCATTCATTGAATCATATGAAAAATAAGTGCATACCCATCACAAAATTTTAATTTTTTTGCACTGCATTTGACCTAGTCAACAAGATCTAATTTTTTTGATATGATTTTGGCCATAAAAATAGAAATTCAGAATAAAGACTCCTACTAAAAAATAGAGAGCTTTCTAAAAATGTAAAAAATTTAGAAAAATCTCTTCATTTGTGCCCTAGAGACCCGTTTTATCAAAACAGACCAGTTTTTGTAAATTGACTATTTGAGCTATTATATTACATCCAAATTTAAAACACAAAGAATAGACCCCCTATAGAATTTAAGGATCTTTCCGAAAATATAACAATTTCTGAAAAATATGCTGATTTACGTCAGATATTAATTTTTTATGAAAAATCAAAAAAAAATTATTAAAAATTCAAAATAATTCATAAAATTTTGAATTTTTTTGTGAAGCTTCCTTGATATGTCTCCAATTTGAAAAACAAATTTCAGACCAAAACTATAAGCCTTTTTGGAGATAAAATTAAATCTTTGAAACTTTGGGGTTTTAGCTCCCAAAAAAAATCAAAACTAGCATACAAAGGTGGGTTGCCCCACGGTGGGCTCCAGAAATGTGTGTGTGAAAATTGTACCTAATCTGTAGACACAACACTTAGTAAAACATTAGAGGTTAGCTATAATCAAAATCGTGCAAAATTGAAATCTATCTAACCAAGCGATTTACTACCTTCTAATAGGTGCGAGATTGATGTTCTCAGATTGTAATCAAGATCAACGACCTAGATGACACCTAAATGAAGGATTTGAATGCAATTGATCTAAATATGAAATATGAATGTAATTAATCTATTTTTTTGGATTTTCTATGCAATAAGAATGATTAATCTGATATGAAATCTATGCTATTGAAAATTGATATACAATGCTAATCTAACAATGATATGTAATATGAATGCAAAAATAAGATTGATCTCACAAAGATGTCGATTCGCAAGAGCTTTGATTCTTCAATTCCAATTCTCCAGTGTGATTGTGCAAAAATATGAGATGCTTGGATGCAAATTTGAGAGATGATTGAGAGATGAGCTAAAGCCTTGTTTTTATAGAAATCCAGGGCTTTGGAGGTGCATGGATAAAAGCCATAAATCACTCAAATAACTCAGGTTGATTGTTGAGTTATTTTTAAATAAAAGATAATTAACTCACAAAAACATGCAAAAGCTAAGCTTTAACTCAAAATAGAGTTTAGCTTTAATTGATAATTGATAGTTGTCTGCTTTTATGATTGTGCATGTTTTATTTATGAATTAATTTAATAATAAAGTGATTTATTTTCAACTAAATTGCTTTTAAAAATAAAACAATTGATTTATGGGTTAATCAATTATTTAATCAAACTTTTATTAAAAACTATATTATTAAATAATGACAACTTGCTTTAATTAATTAAATAAGAATTTAATCAATTATTCATATGATATTAGATTTATTGTCAAAATTAAACAATACAATTAATAATAGATAGAATTAAATTTAATTACATAATTAAGTGGCAAATATTAAATCTAATTAATTAAATATGAAAATATGCAATTAATCAAACTTTAGGATAAATGTGATTTATTGCCAAATAATTATAAAATTAAAGATAATTATGATGATTAGGAATATTGCTAGGAATATTCCCTGATGCAAAATTTAAGATAATCAATTAGATTTGATGATGTTCAGATGTGCCTTAGGTTAGGACTTCGATGTCGATTTTGTTCGATTTGTCGATGTAGGAGGTTAATGAACTTATAGCCCATTTTTGGGGTATTACAATACCTTGGCTATTTTGATCTTCAATATCATAATCCCAACATGCACTTGCAACATAGAATCTGACAAAATGGTATTCACACTCTCATGATTGGCTTCAATCAGTGATAGTCATACCAAAGAGACCGATGGGAAAGCAAAGGAAAAAGGTAAAAGTATTCATATCATCATAGTTGAACTAATGATGATTGTACTAAAAAATGGGATTCCAAAAATGCTCAATGATGATTATAAGCTCTCAATCTTGAATAATGACAGTTAACTACATACATGTTAGATTAAATGCATTGTATATATTTGTTTTCCTTTCTTAGCTTAAATTGTGAGGGGACAAGATGAAATGGGGAGGTTCAATTCAAACATCATGATTCTCATTCCAAACAATGAAAGTGAGATTATCTTTTACATTCATGCATAGCATAAATCATTAGTCATTATACATAAATAGATAGAAAATAGAAAAAGAATCATTACTCATACATCATTTGCATACATGTAGTTATGGATAGAATTGCATACATTTGAAAATACAAAAACATAGGATCATTCATATCCATGTGACCATAAAAAAATTTGCATCCATACATTGAAAAATAGAAAAGCATCTCATAAAATTCATACATCAATGCATCCATCTATCTATATCATAAAAATAAGATACATTGCATCCATAGCATAATCAAAAAGAGTAAATGCATCATAAAACATCATATAGCTACATATAAAGATAAACTCATAAATCAACTCATCAAGGAGAATGAATGAATAGATCATCATATATCATCAAAAGAGTGTTCATCAAAGTATATCCAGATACAATATCATAAAAGTGGTACATCAAAAGTTCTAACCAATCAAATAACATGAAAAGTGCAATAGAGGACATCAATGATGAATGAATCTATCAACAATCAATCATGATCCCACAACACCAGATCCACCTAGATCTCTATCATCCTGTGGAGGAGGAGCCTAAGAAGTGCTCGCTCCGCTTGGTCTCTAAACAACCACTACTGAAATGAACTGTTGCATCAAGGCAGCAATCTGATCTAAATGCCCAACCACAGTGGACATATCTGTCCTCATAGACTGCATATCTCAAGATAGAGAACCAATAGTGGGAGCATCCTATGAATCCTATCCCTGATCTTGTGCCTACTAAACTGTTGGAGGAATCTGATGTACCAAAATTTGTTGGCCCTAAACTTGCTAAGCATCATCATCCTATTGTGCGAAGGAAACTCTCTGTAACTGCACCAAAGGATCTAAACCCCCAAGAACCTACCTAACAGCCTCAACACGAGCCTGTCTTTAAGCTCTCTATTGTCGATGAACTCTATCCTATCTAACTGCTACTCTAGGATGAACTACCTGGACTACATCAACCTATCTATCTCTAGCTCTATCTCGACCATGACCATCCCTCACCCATCCTCTACCTGCAACAACTAGAGGATCTCTATGTCCTCAACACCTCTGATTTCTACCACCACCATGTCCATCATCACCACCACCACCACCACCATGTCGAGCTAGAATAGGCTCCGTTGGATCTTTGAAATGAATAAACCTATTCTGAGACCACCAGTCTCGATACTCATGTGACATCCCTGCATCATACATACCTATCAACATCTCCCATCTATAGAAAGACATACCAGCAATTTGAGTCATGGTGAACTGATAATCAATACAAGGGCCCCATAAAGATCTCTCAACCTGTAATCATGCATATAACGCATTGCCCAGAGGCATATCATGTATCCTACCATACTTTCTAGAAACTCAACCAAAAAAAAACCACTCAATAACAGTATCAAATCAGCCAATCATCCAATGAGGAGTAAACATATAGGGCACCTCATCATCATCCTCTCACCAGAGATCACAATCAAGGTATGGACGCCATGTAACTTGATCAAGATCATCTATCTGACATATCCAATAATCTAGATGACCTAAATGATGTTGAATCACCATACCTGTATATAGAAAATCATAGGGATATCCACACGGTCGTCTCCTATCAAAAATAGGCCGGTAATAGGAAGATGCTCCCAAATCCATAACTGAAGAATAATAGCACTAGTAGATAAAGAAGAACTCTCTCTGTACACCACCTCATGGAGATCTTGATATAACTATGCTAGCACACAAGAACCCCAATCGAAATGTCGAGGCTGTGCTAGTAAATCCTCTAGAATCCTACCCCAACCAATAGAAAAACCATGACCTCATCGGTCAGGAAGGAGTAGACCACCAATCAATGCACCCAAAACTACAGGCAATGTAGGGAAAGAAGCAAACTATGGCCATGTGATCATATCATCATCAATCAAATTGTCCCCAAACACTTGTTGGTAGACAGAAGAATCATACACATAATCATAATAAACAATCTCTCCTCAACAGGGAATCCATAGCAAATGATACACGTCCTCAGGCGTGATCATCATCTCACCATGTGGAAGATGGAAAGTATTGTGGTCAGAGTGCCAAAACTCTACCACAGCTGTTAATAACCCACAGTTCAGCTGGAACTGGGGAAGATCGAGAAGGAAGCTCAAACCACAAAGCTCTATAACATGAAACTCAGCATCAATCAATGTCTGCCCAAGGTCAATAACCATGACAGAATTGATCGGATATATAATACAAGGAAGTCAGCCTGTTTGCCAAAGAACAAAAGAATCATATCAGCATATTATATCAAGGAACATCTAAAGTCAATCAAGTTATTCTAAAGTCCATTTTCTCATCATGAGCTCATCAAAACTCCTAACTCTATATCTTGAGGAAGGAAAATCATTATTTTATCTCTCTAGATCTTGAGAGTAAAATATCAGACCATCACCCTATCATAACAGATTGACAAATCAACTTCATTGGTATTACTATACTGATATCCTAATTGGTTTTTTAGTTCAAACATAATTGACCTAATCGTATCATTCAAATCAGTCATCTTAACGTACTAAATTTTCATGAAAAAAATCAAGTACAAGTAAAATTTTTGAGAAAAATGCTGCAAGCGTGATTTTATTCATCGCAGGTGACATTTCCTTAAGTGACACACAATTCTTGTCAGGTGACATTACTTTTGTCTCAGGTGACAAATTTCTCATAGGCGACACTGAATTGATCTAAGCGATAGTAAAACCTTCCTAGGCGACATCAAAATGCTAGGGTTTCCCAGACGTAAAAAGTTATGAAATTTGGTTTTTAAAACCTAAGTTTACACGTGAACCATTTAATCTCAGGCGACAACAAAAATTTGATAAGCGACATTAAAATACTTGTGAGTGACACTAAAAACCATGGATGCGACACTTAACAGTGTTAGGCGACATTGAAATTGGTCTAAGTGTGACTTAACTATTTCAAAGCAGCGACGGAATGGAAAAATGTAATAAATGCTAACTAATGAGCAATAAATGCAATACCAAGGTTCAACAAGAACTTACCAAAGGTCCATAGTCAGGTGGCCTTCTGTATCTCTAACACCACTCGAATTGATGCTCTCGAATAGGCACAACCATCTCAAAAAGCAAAAGAGAGCCAGCGCAAAATCACTGAAGAGAAAAGTAAAAATGAATAGTAAATCTAGGTTTTTCAACCTATTTAAGCTATTTTTGACCTAATTTTGAGGTGAAAATTGACCTTGACCTATATTAACCTATTGCATTAACTAGGGAAAATTGAGAAGTGTGGCATATCATAGAATATTTTCAGAAATGAAATCATATCATATCAATCAATCATTTAAACCAATCTATCGAAAACAACTATATATTTCATTTCTGAGGGGGCATACCATCAGATAATTAGATCAAAATCATCAACAACATCATCATCAAGAATCAGAGACCAATCATTGAATCAAATCAAAAGCTGTTATCAGAAAAATTTTCATAATCAAATGAAAGGGGCATCATATCAGATCATCAAGAGAATTTCATATTGATCAGCAAATCAATCATCATATCGAGAATGATCATCAGAACCACATCAATTAGGAGATTTTCATATGAAAAAAATCAAAGGATCGACCATCAGAAGAACATCAAACGAACATTGAAGATCGACCATCAATGAATCAAGACCTTATCAAGCAAGATCAGAGTATTCTTTGAATCGACATGCTTCGCATGTCAACTCAAAGAGGGGCATTTGTAATCACCTAAAAATGGACAAAGACAATTTAACAATAATTCAAAGCAAATTAAGTGAAATGAGAGAAAATCAAGGACATAATTCAATCAATTGAATCACAATGCATAATTAGCCAATCAAAATGAAAATCAAGTCTTAATTTGATATCAATCAAAATTGAGAGCATTTTAATCAAGTGCAATCAAATCAAAATACATTTCATTCAATTAATTGTATAGTCTTGGATTAAATTAAATTCAACCCATTCAAGGGGTACATGGCTAAAATAAATCAATTAAATTAATTAATAAATCTCAATTACTCTCAACAAACCAAAAGGAGAGGAAATCAATCAACCAATGAGATTTAAGGAAAGGCATTCAAATGGATCAAGCCAAATTGAATCTCAATCACTCAAAGTGAGAGAGAATCTTAGCCATCCATCTTGTCTACTTGTCCCAAGCTTTGAGGACACAAACTTTTCTTTTTCTTCAAAGGGTGGAAACAAAGACTCGACCAAGGCTTAATCATGATCATACATAATTACACCCCCTACCATTGGAAAATCTATAAAAGGAAGACCAAAATCCTTCATAATCCATCAACCACCTATCTAAGAATTGCATCAAACCTCTTGCAATTTGAGTTTAGAAAAGCATTTAAGAGAAATTTTAACATTTATCTTGATAATTTTTAGCTTTAGCATTGTTTTATCTCTATCATTCTCATACTAGGACTGTCATTAATGAGAGCTTGCTGAGAGCTCACTCATTAACATCTTAGTTAGAGAGCCATAGGATGCTTAATTAGTCATTGATTTTGTTAAATAGTTTCTCAATTGTGGTTGTATTTAGTTATTATTTCATTTATTGTTGATGATTAACCCTAATTCTATGAAGATAATTTTATTAGTATACACCTATGATGTATAGCTGTTCGGACTATAGATGAGCTCTCTTTGAAGCTCCCGATCCACTAATCCCTAGGAACAACCTATCTATAGGCCTCCTTCCAATAGGTGATCTCCCTAGTGACTCGTATCATCACCCATAGGCTATCTACGTGTGGTCCCAATGCATCTTTGGACTCTAGCTCATCCAGTAAAGTCTCAGCCTCCCCAAGTTGCTCTATGGAAATGTCTCACTCATGACTAACCTCTACGACCTTATCCTCTAATCTCTCCACCTGTATCTCTAGTCCTAGGATGCGGTCTACATGTACCTATGTCATTGCTATTCTAAATAGAAATCTGTCAATGTCAATATCCTCCTCTACAATGTCCCTCTATAAGTAGGGATCCTGGCCCTCGACATCCATGGTTGCCTACTCATCTTGGGCACCGACATCAGGTATTTGCATATCCTATCTTGCTATGTCAAGCATATGCTCATCCTGTATGTCATCATGTATGAAACCCCTATGTATCAATCCCTCCTCACCAAGTACATCATCTACATCATCTTGTGTTAGGTCATGTATCTGTCCTTCCTATATAAGTACCTATGCTTGTACTACTTGATCCACCTATATAGGGGCCCCTGCAGGCATTTTTGCTGGTGGTTGTCACCACACCTATCTTGTAGGGGGTGGCATCATCCCCATGGTCACACACCTCTACCTCTCATCTAAGGCCAAGCTCTATCACCCCTCCCTCCATCGGGACCACCATCATCGTCATCCCCACCATCACCACCATCACCACCTCCACCTTTCCCTCGGCCTATCCTATCACGACCTCGTCACCTATCTTGACATCTCTCTCTAACACCCCTCTATGGTGGCCTCTCTGTCGGATCAGTCAATCTCAGGAATGGATGATCCCTGAGAAATCTCTTGTAGTTTGTAGTCATGTCTAGGTCTACAACCCCTTGTCTTAGATCATGCCTAAAATGACATGTCTAGGAACTCCTGTCAAGCAATCTCAAAAGATACCATTGGTCCCTAGTCTCGTCTCTCCTAATGTGTGTGTGCGAACTCAGTCACCCCCTATGGCATCCCCTATATCCTCCCAAACTATCGCAAGACCCGGCTAACAACATGTCTCTCTATAATATAAGGAGTCCTCCCTATCAGCCATTGGGACTTGAAATAGTATCTGGTCTAACGCTCATCCTCCCATAGCTCACACCCAAGGTAGGGTCTCCAAATCATAGCATCAATCATATCAAATGCATGTTTCCAAAACTCTAGACATCCCAGCTTATGCTGAGACTGGATCGATGCATACAGGAATATGTAAGGCTGCCCAACGCCTTAGAATCTCAATGTTGTAGGCTATGTAATCGCAATGTTCTCCCATGCCCATACATGAAGCAAGGTAACATCAGCTAATCAGGGATAACCTTAAGGAACCCCCCCCTCCCGAAAAGTATAAAATTGTGGTGAATCACATGTATTTTGGGGGAAAATTTTAATAGTGATGGTGAATTATCTATCAAAATATGGATATTTGGTGGCAAATTTTTTAATAGTGTACACAATTTTTATTAAAAAAAGGTGACTATAATTTTTTTTTAAATACAATTATTAATATTGATGGTGAATTATGTGTCAAAATATGGATATTGGTTGGTGAATATTTAAATAATGGATACCATATTTATAAAAATATGGCGAAACTATTTTCCAAATATTTGAATTAATATATTTGTCGTGGTGAATGGTTTTCAAATATTTATAGTTGGTATGGCAATTGAATAATTTCAGAGAGATTTTTCACTAAAGGAGTTAATGCACCCAATTCCCTTCGAAAGAAACCTTCCACCATTCATCTCTCTTAATCTAATGGTTGTGATTTGATGTTGAAGTTGCATCGGGTCCCACTCCCATCACTATGACACACGACACACGTCTGTTGGATTTACAACATATCAATGACCAAAGGTGAATTTTGGGCCTATTGTTGGTCTTCATAATATTTATAGAAAAATCTTGGTGGAATCATGACACGTGGTATGACACATGTCATACCATGTGTCATGATTCCGCTGAGATTTTTCTGTAACTATTATGAAGACCAACAATAGGCTCGAAATTCACCTTACATTTCATACCATGTTTCATGATTTTGCCAAGATTTTTTTGTAAATATTATGAAGACCAACAATAGGCCCGAAATTCACCTTTGGCTGTTGATATGTTGTAATCAAACGGACGTGTGACACTGTAAGTCTGTAATATTAGATAGAAATATTAATAAATGGCGATGAGTAGATGAGTCATGACATCAGTTAAAGTAATGTGAATTAATGGTTTCTTTGATGGCCCCTTTCAATTTTCACTGAAAAATATGTGTGACATCATATAAATAATAACTATTTAGTACCTCTATTGATTAATGCCTTAAAGTTAATGCTTGAATGAAAACATCATATCATATAAGGACATTATTTTCTGACTGTTTGATGATCTTAAATCAATGGTAAAGCTTCATTTCCTACCACCATTTCAAAGGTAATGTACTTTACTTCTTGTTTCCGCTGAGTGGGTATAGGTTTTATGGTTTTTTTATAATAAAAAATTGTTATGTCCACCTGTGTGGTGCGAGCCTTTTGGCCTTCATTATTCCCAAGATAGAAAATGTCTTATCATAAGTGTTGTTTTCCAATTTCACCAAGTGTTACATTATATATGAAAGATTTGGAGATTTTTGGACAATTAGCATTTATCTTGTGATTTAATTAGATCTTTCAGGGAATGATTTCCAATCAGGAGTTATAAATAGATCGATCTATGGTCATTAATTTATGATTGTGAAAGCATATTTGTGAGAATAGTCTACAAGTGCTAGATTCTCTGTGAAAGCATATTTGTGAGAATAGTTTGCAAATGGACACTCCAATTCATTTGAGATGCACTACCTTGGAGGACCAGAAGGCCTTTTTGGGCCTGGTCACAAACCCAATCTTGGCATCTGTTACTACGGAGTTTGGAGCCTTCACCAAGGAGGCTATAAGAATGGTGCTCAGACGTGAATTTCTAGAGAGCGAGAATAGGTATAGAGTCACCACTGACATTTTGTCTCAATTATTGGCTTCTTTGTTGGACTTGGGGGGAAAAGGTGGATATGATTATGCTTCTGAGGAAATTTTTCAAAGAAGAGTACCTTAGCGACGATGTGCATGTTGTCATATTTTCTGAAATTGGGGTTGGAATTCCTTGGGCAAATGATTTGTCTAAGATTCTACAACCAGGAGTTTTTCCTAGGAAATCATTCCTACTGAACCTTGATGCTGAGTAGCTCAACCTTCATCAGAAGTGGGCAAAGATTGGGAGGGATTTCCTCCAGAAGTGGTACCTATTGGATGAACCTCAGGACTATCAGTGGCTAGACATATTCTTCAAGATTCTCCTCTCTTCAGACTTCCACACAAAAGGAAGGGAGCCTTATTCGGATAGTCCCTTAGTCTATGACTCTCTAGTCCCTCTACTCTCTACTCTCTAGTCCCTCGGCCTCTACCATGTCTCCCTCTGGTGGTAGTAGCTTACCAAAGTTTTTGAAATGATATAAATTGTAAATTGTTGAAAAATATAATATGAAAATGTTTTAAGAAATTTCAAGTGCTACTGCTTTTCTTTTTTGTTTTGATTATAAGAATCGTTAATAGATATGGTCTTATATAATATAAAAAATTTGCATTGCGCTTTTGTTTCATGTAATATTTTAATGTTTCCAAAATTTATCATTTAATGGTGACTAGTTCAATTTTCATGGATAAGCTATTCTAAGTGAATATAGTTAATGATTAATATTCATTACTATGTATTAAATTATTAATATTTAAAATCGTGACAATCATTGGATTCCAAGAGATGAACGGTTGGAGTTGTATTTTAGAAGTACTATTGGTTTCAAAAAGCTTTTCTAAAAACTCACTCCGGAAACATGACATGTTGACGTGTAATTCGATGAAAAGATTATGTGGTAGTTTTTAGAAAGATTACATTACATGTTGTATGTTTTAGAAATTTTACGTTACCATTATAGTAATAAGTATAATTATATACCATTACAATTTACATTTAATGAAAGCTTTTTAACATTACTCTTAGTAGCAGAGCTAAAAAGAACTGTTGAACCGTGGCGGAAGATTTCAAGACTGTAATTTGTGAGAGCCTTAGATTTAGTCATTCTAACTTCTATCTATCCAGATTTCAAAGTTTAATTTTGGGTAAGATATCTAGCCTGATGCATCCCAATTTTGTAATGTCAAAAATTTAGTTTAACTTGATTTTGAAATTATAATTTACAATTGGGGTTTTCTTAAATTGGGGTTTTCTGTGATTTTTTTAGTAAATATCTATGTTGTTTCATTCTTCAAAAGAACAATGGGGAAAGAGAAAACTCAAGGCCAAGGGCAAGCAGATGGAAAAACTTTAATAGACTGCAGAAAACTAGTAGAAATCCCTGGTTTCACTGATGAGTATCATGATGTTTATGATCCTATTATCGACGGTGAAAGGAGACTTATAGAAATTAAATATGCATTGTGCAGTAAGGCAATTGGGCCAAAGAGGCCTAATTTTATAAAATTTAACCCAGCGGTAGGTGGAAAAACCAATAAAGTTGCTTCGTGGGACGTTGGTTTGGGTTACATGCTGTTACCCAAAGTTTTCCCTTGCCCAGAAATTGTCTTGATTTGTGTAGAAAATTATGATGAAGAAAGAAAATAAATTGTGAATAAAAATAATCAGGAAGAAATTTTATCAATAACCAAGAAAGAATTTCTCAGTTTGCTAGACCTAGGGTTTGACCGACAAAATTGTAATGTCCATATTGACCTGGGATTGCTGGGAGAGCAATATGAGGCAATCCCACCACATGCAAAAGATTCATTTATAAAGGGTCTAATAATTGTAGATGAAAAGGGTTCATTGGGTGAGAACCACAAGCCTCCTTATGCTTTTAACATTTTTGTGCCATTGGTTCAGGATACTATATCCTTGCTATCATTTTGCCTGGGACTGGAAAACAATAGGGAAGTGGGTGCCAGCATTCTTCAATTCATTTGGGATATCCATTGTGTCAATGAACCAGTAAGATATAATTTTATTGGACACATGGTTCAATTGATGCAAGAATAATTAGCATTGATTAAAAAGGGGCAATTCTAAGACATTTAGGTTCACAACCTACTTATGTTATCTTCTACTAGCCAAGCATGCTACAATATTAATGAGCAACGACAACAAGCTTGAAATTCAGAGGGGGACACCGATAGGTACTCCAAGTCCAATATATAACTAGACACCTCAGATAAGAACGTATGATAATAGAAGTAATTACAATAATTTTGTAGACTTCTTTTTGGCACCATTGTACAAAAAAATAACAAGCACTCTAATGCCTAGATTGTCTGCTTCATGTAGGGATAGCATCCAACTTGGAAGCACAATTCAATTGGCTGACTGGTACTTAATGGAAGAATACATTGTAATAAGGTTTTATGGGTCAGAACTACAACCCCACAAACTTCCAATGCATGTGACAGATAGGGTGTTTGTAGTAGAATATGTAGTACACCTAGAGAGCACAGATATACTCTTCACTAGCCAATCGAAGAAGAGCATATTCCCTTCCTTACCTTTCTCAATTGGAGGGTTAACATTTGAGAGAAAGGCATTCAAAGTGGCAAAATTTTTTTTAGATATTTTTCAATTTGATTTAGAGTCGTATTGGAAGTATGATCCACTCAACATCATTCAAATAATGCTTGTTGCTAATAAGAACTCTGCAAACTTATTTCAACATGAAAGTAAACCATTGCTAGAGAAGTTGAAAAACAAGGATAGATGGGATGACGTTAGAAAAGAGTTGGAGAAAGTTTCCGGTGAGGAAAAAGTTTCAGTTGAACAGTTGTCATCACAAATTATGACAACAATAAACTAGGGCATTGTATAGCCTAGGATGTCCTACAATTTTTATGAAAAAGTTGCTCAACCATCAAACAAAAAAATACCAAAGAGCTTAGTAGAAGCTTGTAAGGATAGAAAATGGACTAGAATGAAAATGGATGATTTTTGGAGTATGAAAAAGGATCTTGGTGAACCAAAGACTAGTGAAGATCTAGATGAAATAGACGAGGATATAGAGTTTAGAAAATTGTGGAATTTGGAGCATCCTATCATGGCATATGACACTAAGGATGAATATCCAGACATTGAGGATGATAATCCACCAATTACATTTACTCCAGGGACTGGGAGTTAGAGTGGAACCAGCAAGGAATGACATAAAGCATATAGAAAAGGGGCAATCATTGTGGAAAAAATGGGTTATAAAGGTGGTGGTTTGGGTCCCACAGGAGAAGGCGTCTGGAATACAATTGAGATAGAAAAAATTTCTTATGATCATGGTGCGGACTTTGGGTCTACTAGTGTCATTGGTGCCAGTGGGACTGGCCAACTTATACAAGTTCCCTCTCTAAAGAGGGAACTTTCTAGTACACAGAATCCCATAGAAGAATATAGTGTCAAGAAGCAAAAGCTTTCTAGTTCCAGAACACTGACAACAATGACATTCGATCCTAAAGAACTGTTTGTAGTTTCAAGTTCAGCAAAACCCTCTAGAAGTTTAAATCCTCAAAGAGCATTAGTTAGATCAACAGGCACTGCAAGCTCTACCTCTGGATCACCTTTCAAACATTCAAATCCTTGTGCAACACCAGATTTTCATTTCAAAGATTTCTATAATAAATTTGTAGAAACAAGAACCAAGAATAAGGAAGTAAAGAAGACATTGCAGACTCGTGCCCTTAATGCAGTTGTACAGGAACAACCTGCATCCAACAGGGTTATACCAACATATGACCCTAAAAGAGACATGATGGAGTTCATGGTTGTTATTCCACCAAAAATAGATGGAAACACACCAGAGAGTCAGATAGATCAATTTGAATTTGAAGTTAGCACTCTTGAAGTGGATTTTTCCAAAGTTAAAAATGTGGACAAAATCAATGTGTCAAAGTCTACAAACCAAGTGGTCTACAGTGCACTGCTACAGATGGAAAGAGAGAAAACCAAGCTCGAGAAAAATATAGAAAAGTTACAGGTAGACATTGACAATGAAAAAGCAAAGAGGAAAGCTTCAGAGAACAGTTTGAAAGAATTATAGAAAAAGATTAAAAAATTGACCTCTACATCAATAGATACAGAGCAGGAATAGGAGTAGGCAGAGGAAGAGCTAAAGGCACTAAGGGGAAAATTGGTAGAAATTAGTAAAAAACTAGAGGAAGAAAGAGCCAGTTTAGAAAAGTTAGTTAAAACTATGGAGAGTAATGCTACCTCCAACTAGGAATTGCAAAAGCAATTGGAGTCTCAGGTGGATAAAGCAAATCATTGGGAACACAAAGCAGTGGAAGAGAGGGAGAATTTTGAAAAAATGGCAGAAGAACTAAAGAAAGCCAATAATACAATTCAAGCTTTAACAAATACTAGTAATAATTTAGTGAAGATTGAAAAAGAACACATTTGGGGCCAAATATTGGTGATGTGTAATAGCTTGTATGAGTGGTTTGAAATGCTTCAAAGTATGAGAGTATGTTATTTGAAGCTCCATAAGAACATTGAACAAAACATGGATGTTTTCAAGAAAGAAAAGGAAGAAAAAGATATTATGCAACAACTCTATAGTAAAAGTGATAGTTATCTATCAAACAAGGGAATTAGCAACTGCCTTGATGCCTCAGTAAAGGTATCAAGTATCATTTGAAAATGTGAGAAGCTAAGGGAAGCACAGGAATTGGATGACAAAGCCAAGAAGAAGATCACAAAGATGGAACAAAGGAAAGTGAATATGGAAAGTCTTGGTTTGCCTAAGGGATTTGATGCAAACAACTTCATTGGAAGAGAAAATTACAAAATAAGGTTGCAGGACAAAATAAATACTGATTTACGCTTTCTTCCTACAGACATATCTCCTGATACATTCATGGATTTCATCAAACCAGTGAGAACTTTGAATGGATTTTTATAAGCAATAGTGATGTCAAGTCACACTTCCAAATATGAATTGCTAACGAAGTTGCAGGAGTGTGACTATACTATGAACCAAATTGTTCTGCCATCAGAGGATGTTTGGACTGGCCTACAAAGATTGCTCTGAATTTTGAACTACTGTAAATTGTAATATATTGAAAATGAATACAAAAAAAATTGTACTCTATCTAATTTTCATATTTTCCAATTCAATGTATGTTGAATTACTCTATTTTATTCAGTTATTCTTAGTTGATTTACTCTGTTATATGCTATTGGAATACAAAATTTCATTCAGGAATTTCAAATTCAAATATGAATGATCATTGATGATACGATACAAAGTTACAAACTACACTCTACTCTTTGTTCTCAAATTTTAATGATGAAACATAATACATTCTTTCTTTTCTAAAATGAACATTGAATGATAGGATATAGTAGTTAATAAGTTCAAAAAATATCTATTGATTGCTACTGCTAATTTAGCAAAAATTTCCTAAATTTTCCAATTCATCTCTGCGTCGTCATCATCATCCAATTTTGGTATTCTAGTTTCTTCATTGTTCTCTTCATTTTCATTTGTGCCTTCTTCACTCTCACCTCTGCTTCTCTAACTCCCATCACCACCTGTACTTGTCCCACTCAGAGTCACTATCAGAGATTGGTTAATGGTGTTGCCCAACCCTCTTCTTTTGCATCTTTTCTTCCAGATTTCCATTGCTTTTTGATAAGGAAAAGTATTGACATCATACCTAGATGTGTAGACCCTCAAGCATGTTTCCAAATTCTTGTCTAGTTTGTTTCTTAGCTTTGATTTTAGGAAGCCCAAAGCACTAAACCCAATATCATGGTCTGACATAGATCAGCAAGCTTGAAGAACTCTGAAATTTCTTCACACAACATTGTGCTCTATTTTAGTTCTGTCCAAAGCCTTTTTGCTAAGCCCTCTTCATGTGGGTTATGCATTAATTGATATTTATGCTTCATAGTCTTTGCAAAAGTTCTTGATTGCTGTCTAAGAAGATCCTCATCTAAAATTCCTCCATTGAATTCTACAGATTTGCAAAATTCCTTTATCAAAGTCATTAGCCTATTATGATAATCTTCCTTAGAGTTCAAGCGCCAATATTGAGGAAACACAATTTCCATGGCCTCAAGGAGTTGTTCATATGGGAATTGGGATCTTATTTCAGAGGAAACTTTATAGGCTATGTCCCTTGCATTACCTATTATAGACTCGATGATCTTGGTAAAATCTTCCCTTGTAACTCTTGTAGCTTGCTTCTTTGGGGCACTGTAGTACATTGGTATCTAAAATCCCCTTACTCAAACACATAAATCCCCATTTTCAATGATCTTTAAATAATTATCAAGATTTTCCAAATCTGTTAGTTTCCGCCAGTGATTAAATCTTTCATCAGATAAATTTAGGTCATTTCGATAGAGACTATCGATGACTTGGCATGATATTTTACACAAGTGAGCATATTTTGTAATATACATGGCTCTTTGCTAGGATTTTTTCATAATGAATGTCATTTCTTCTAGCATGGGAAGAAGAGATGCTAAAATCAAAAGTGTCTCTATATTGCTTAACCTCTGAAGCAGGTCACCACATCTCTGATTTTCTGCATTGTCCTGATTTTCAGACATCAGTCCAATCAAAGATTGATATTCAGAAAAAAATTGATGCCCTGGTCCATCCAAAGAGATCCATCTGGTATCAACATCTTTAAGAAGCTTGTTTCCATTGGTAATTCCATCAACAAACTGTTGAAATTCCCTAAAATGTTTGGGACTTCGACAAAAATATGAGTACAACTCTCTTACTAAATCTTCAACCTTGTTTACTAAAGGAAACTTCTTCACAACTATAAAAGAAAGATTCATCCTATGGGCCATATAGTGAATGCCAACAACGTATGGTCAACAAGAAGCCTGCATCTTTGTGCAAAGACCATTCCTTTGACCTTGCATTACTGAAGGAGCATCCGCTCCAACACAGATCAACTTCTTCACTATTGTCAATTCATCCATACCTCCATATTCCATTAATTGGTTCTTTACTAATTGAAATAAATTTTTTGATGTCGCATTGTCCCTCAATTTTGCAATAGTTAGTAGATGTGGTTGGCGGGCATTATTCTGTATAGTATAAACATGCATGCATACCCACAATGTATTATCTATTGCCGTAATTTCATCTAAGGACAATGCAATAAAGGTTGACTCTTTTATTTTTCTCTGTACATCCTCTATTTCAACCTGGGCAATACAACTTGCCAATTCCCATCCACTATTTATTGACCAATGAGTGACAGGATAGTTAGGAACTTTCAAAAAGTGTAACAAACCACTCATTTTTGGATAGTCTATCATTGGATGCCCTCTACTCAAAATATGGAAAACATTACTTAATTGAACAGCGTTTCCACGTTCTTCTACTTCACTTGCTTTTGCAAAAATAACATTAATAGAACCTTGAACTTCACCAGGCTTCGTCTTAAATTTCTAAAACAAATAATATTCCTCAGCATTCCTTTTATGTTGAAATTGCTCCTTTGTTTTATATCTTACCACTTTTATTTCCTTTCCATCAACAGTTGAGGTTTCGTAAACCTTACCAACATGTTTCTCTATGGTGTCTAGTTTAAGCTACAACTACTTTTCCTTTTTATACTTCCAACTACAAATTGTACATCTACATTCTACTGGCAGCTCACCTAAATTGGATTGTCCATGGGTTCAATGAATGGATACTTTTCTGCCCAATCAAATTTAAATCTCCTTGACATCTCCCATTGACGATCAATTTTTTTCTTTTGATTTTCCTCTCCCTTTAGTGTTACTATTAATTGAACCATCATCATCACTGAATTCGATCACTTCATCCTGGTACTGGTTGTTGACTTGAAATTCTTCTTCAAGGTCATCTTCATCAGAGATATCAGGTTCCACAACTTCATCACCAGATTTATTAGGCTCCCCAATTTGTTCATTAGACTCCTGTGTAGGTTGAGAACCTTGAAATTGTACAGGTTTCTCTAATGATGTACCTTCCTCACTTTGACCAACACTATTGCATCTACCCACACCAAAGTATGAAGATATATTTATGCATTTCGTTGGCCTTGGGCTCTCTTGGACATCTCCACCTACAATAGTCCTCTTCCTGTTTAACTTTGACTGACATCTCCAACAAATTAAGGCTGCAAATAAAATTTTACTTGAATAAGATACTATGGACTGGTAGTCATTCGCTACCGATCACAAATGCAATTGTGAGCTCAGAATCAACTAAATCTCTTGAAGTCTCCTCTCTAGCATGTTTCAATAATGAAACTCATATCTCTTAAATAGACAACTACAAGTAAACCATTTTTATATCAGCCATCAGATTTTGCCTCATAATATCCATCGTCCATTTTGGCAAAGGGGTCGACCATTGCTTATGATAACAACTAATATTTGGTGAACCCACGTATTTTCAAATAATTGACTAGGCGAATAGGGTGGGAATTTGGGACATGATTAATTATGATGCATGACAAATTGGGTCCTAGTGTAAATAATTTTTTTACTTGGGACAATGGGCCTTTGGCAAATGTTGATCCTCGATGAAGACACCCAATTTAATCTATGGCGAATAAGAGTGAAATAGTAATAGAAATATGGCTAAAGAACCTGACTACCATACTGAAATTATGTAAAAATAGTGGTGAACAATTCAACCACTATATGAGCATTTTATAAAATCTGGGTGAACCGGTCAACCACTATACGAGCATTTTATTCACTAAATTCTATCTGCTAATCGGGACATATTCACCAATTGGCAAATAATCACCACTAAAAAAATCCTTGCAGCTAATAAAGATGCTCCCCTATGGTATACCACCTAATGAAAATCATGATAAAGATGAGATAGTAATCACAATCCCCAAGAAAAATGGGTCCCCTTGTCCATCATCCTCTGTAAAGTCAGCCCCCAACCAACTGCAAAACCATGAGATAGTTGATCTGGGAAGACATAGCCTACGATCACTCCAGCCAAAAAAATGGGGAGTGGCTCATAAAAATCAACCATATCCTCCCAACTAATATTTGACTCATCTATGTCATCATCCCCAAATACCACTCTGCACTCCGTTAACCCACCATGTCTTTCATACTGAATTAACTCTCCCATGATGGGAAGTTGTAGGATGCGATACACATCCTCTAAAGTGACAATCATATCTCCTATAGGGAGATGAACTGTACTCATCTCTGAGTACCATCTCTCTGTTAGGGAAGTGAGCATCCCTAGGTTCATCTAGATCTCAAGCGTGTAAATAATGTGATATAAGCCAGTCGCTCCAATCAAAATCCTATATGTCTCTAACAACGTCGGCCTTAGATTCTGAGTCATAGGATATCTCTCCCATGACATTAGAATGTTAGTAATATCCTCCTATCATAGTCGTCAAATAATCAAACTATCAGATTTCACTCAAGCTGATCTATCTATCTATCCTACCTTATCAATTGAACACATGTACAACCACATAATTCTATCAATTATCTACAATCAGGAAGGTTAACTAGTGACCATGCTACAATGTTACCTATCTTGACTCAATCGATCTACATTCCAACCTGACAGATCATAGCAGCTTCTCAATATCAAGTTTGACCTAATTTCCTTTATAACTTTCCAAAATTTTACCATCTAAAATAAATGCATAGCATAGAAAAGTGTTTGCGCAGAACACCCTATCATTTGTGCAGAATAAGCATATGCATAACTAACCTAAACAATTGCACAACCAATTGTAACAAATGCATCAAACTACATTTGCAAACAATTAGTTAACAAATGTGCCACCAAAATTTCTTCTAGCAGAAATGTGCAGGTACCCCACACATATGCACATAACTACTTGTTTGTTGTGCAAACATGGAGATTTGTTGTGCATACATGTGCCGCAACTGTGCATTCGTTCTTCACCTAAAAACAAAAAAAATTATATCCTAACCTATGGTTGTATCTAACCTAAACATGCTACAAATAAGCTAAAATCATGCAAAAATCAACAAATTGACTAAGCAGGTCGAGTTACCTACTGGCTCTCTAGAATCCGGTGGCCTCTAGAAGTGTCTAACCCTCTCAAAGCGGTGATCTAACAATGGGAACGACATCTTCTCAGCTCTTCTCTTCTCTCTCTCAAGCTCCAATCTCCAAATGACAAGTGTAAACAATGACCCTATCGTGGACCCCTTGACCCTATACATAGCCTTTGGACCTATTTTTCTTGATGTGTGGACCCTACCTATAGAACTCTTTCCGATTCACCCCGTTTTCACCCACAATTTTTCTGAATCTTTTCGTGAGATTGATTGTCACCTTGAAATTTTTTTTTTTATTAAGTTAAATACAATAAGTTTTTTTAATCAATCTCTCAACGGGGCATGCATAGGTCACTTTCATCTAAGGCATTATTTGGGGTAGGGGCAAAAAATGCTTAATTTTTCTTTGAAACAATGCGACTAGCACATTATTTCAAAGAGGGGAAAAATGTATACACTAAAAGTGACTTCATTAATTAATTAAATATTTATTATTTAATTAATATTGACTTGATGACTTAATTAAATATTTATTATTTAATTAATATTTATTTCTTCTATTATTAAATAAATTATTCAATTTATTTGATAAATTCACTATAGTCTATTCTTCTTATCCTAAGTCCTCTAAATAGTCTTATTAAAATGATTTAATCAATTACGCAATCACCAAATATGACTAAGTCCCCTAGTCCACCTCATCCACCTAGTCACCTGACACATCACCTTGGCTAAGATAATTAATTATTAATTATTAATAAATCATTATCCTCATACACACATGTCCTATTTCGAAGGGCTATGTGGCCTCATAAGACTTGGTCTCGTGACCACATGCCTTCTCCTAAACCAAGTCAAGAATAAATCCCTATTCCTAAGGAGATTCTCAAGCCACCTCAAAGAATCAAAGATGACTCATGGGACACTTGTACCAAGAGTCCTCATGAGGAAAAGGTCCTTCCCCTTTCCTCTCAATGGCCTTTGTGAGACACTTGACATGTGTCTTTCCCTTCCACCTTCTTCTCCTTCATGTCAATATAGGAGGAACACCCTCCTTATTCCTTCTCTCACATTCCAACTACATCCCCCTTTCTCTCAACCCCTTCAACCAAGTCAATAGTAGCCCTAGGATCTTCCACCTTTCAATCTCCACCCTAGGATTGTGCCACTTAGGCTTGAGTCCTCCAAAAGTCTATAAAAGGAGCCTCATTCTCCCTTTGTGAGCTAATAGGAAATAGTAATCTTCAAGAAATCAAGCATCCAAGCAATCAAGCAATCATTTGAGTCATTTTCATAAGAATTGTATCCACCATAGTTGAATAATCAAGGTTTTAGGCTAGTTTTACATATTTCATCATCAAATCTCCACACTTTGGTAACACCTTGGACAAGGAGCTTCATTTGGAAATCTGAGAGCTCAACACATCCAAGGAATCAAGGCTAGGAGGACAATGGAGACAAGCTACAATGGGTAAGTGAAGGTAAACTTGTTTTAAGTTAATTTGATCATTTGTAATCTTCATTGTGTTGTAATTAGATTGATTTATTAGCTTAGATTAGTTAGTATTTCATTTATAATAGTTATACATATAATTTGCATACAGTCGCTAATTAGCACTTGATTCTCCTCTTGAGCATATTGGGGGAATCTTCCTTCCAAATGTGTGATTGTGAAAAAGGGAGATGGTTTTGCTACCTATTTATATTTCTTCCTCTTTCCCAACTATACAATTTTAGTGAACCCGAATCATAACATTTCCTCTTTTGATTTGGTTGTTAGATCCCCTTTGTATGATCTCCTTGTATGCATTATATTATATCCCATTCTTATCACATTGTATGCATCTAGATCTATAGGTTTATGTATTTATAAATCTAATTTAGTGTCTAGATCTACTTATTCATATTGCATTAGATCATATTCTTATCATATTTATTAGATCCACATTTTATGCATTACATACCTTTTATTTTCATAGTTAGATCTAGGTCTACTTGTGCATTCTTTACATTACATATTTGAATTTGATAGTTAGATGTGCGTTTCATAAAAGATCTTATTTTCTTGGATTGCATGCCTCTTTCAAATATTGTAATTGCATTACATTCATATTTTCTATCAGTCCCTTGTGCATGAGTGTTATCACTTTGAGTCCTACTTATAGAATTTTGGTTAGGACAAGTCGTATACTTATGGGTCCTTTGATCTTGAGCCTTCTCTCTTCCCTAGGGATCTTGATGAGACCAACATGCATCCTAATGACATTAATCCCATCATTGAAAAAAACTCTTTGTATTCTTCTCATGATGAATATGAAGCCTTAAGAGTCCCTCCTATTCAAGTTCAAAAAAAAATTCCATGATTTTGAAAAATTTAAACAATGGTTAGAACAAGAAAAATAAAATCTCGAGGTCATATCCATTGTAGAAGACTTGAGGAAGTTAATTCATAATTATGAAGATGGTGTTAATATCTTGTGTAGTATCTCTCATCTCAATGATAACAATGTTAAGCCTATTATATATTGTGCTCAAGAGATAGGTTTCATTCAACTCACTACTAGTGTTGAGACCTCAATGCCAATTTCTACTTCTATTCATAGTGTGTCCACCTATGCTTATTATAAAAACTTCTATTCAAAACCTCAATCCTACACATGTTAGTATTCCTAATCCTTTTGTTTCCACTATTCTTTAAAGTTTTCCACATGTTCATTATCTTCTATATGCAAATTAGATGTCTAACTACTTTAGATGATAAATTAACTATTCTAAGATTAATAAATCAAACTAATTAGAAAATAACAATGAAGAATACACTAAAAATGAAGCTAAAATAAGGTTTTACCTTCATCTACCATGTAGCTTGTCTCCATTGCCCTCCTAGCCTTGATTTCTTGAGTATTTTGAGCTCTCAAATTTCCAAATGAAGCCTCTTGCCCAAGATGACACCAAAGTGTGGAGATTGATGATGAATGTATGCAAAACTAAAGCTTAATTATGCAAATATGGTGAATGAGATGCAAGTGATATGAAAATGGCTTGATTATGCTTGAATGCTCTTGAAATGCTCTTAGAATGATTTATTTTCTTGATTACTTGAATGCTTGATTGCCTATTCACTATTAGCTCACAAAGGGGAAATGAGGTTCCTTTTATAGATTTTTGGAGGATCTAAGCCTAGGTGGCACAATCCTATGGTGGAGAATGAAAGGTAGAAGATCCTAGGACTAGGATTGACTTGGTTGAAGGAGTTGAGAGAAAGGGGGATGTAGTTGGAATGTGAGAGGGAGGATAGGGATGATGTTCCTCTCACATTGACATGGAGGAGAACAAGGTGGAAGGGAAAGACACATGTAAAGTGTCTCACAAAGACCAAAGAGAGGAAGAGGGAAGGACTTTTTCCTCATTAGGACTCTTGGTACAAGTGTCCCATGAGTCACCTTTGACCCTTAGAGGTGTCTTGAGAAGCCCCTTAGGAATAGGGAATGTCTCTTGACTTGGTTTAAAAGAGGACATGTGGTAATGAGACCAAGTCCTATGAGGCCACATAGCCCTTAAGAATAGGACATGTGTGGGTGAGGATAATTACCAATAAATAATTAATAATAATTATTTATTTTAGCCAAAGTGATGTGTCAGGTGACTAGGTAAGTGAGGTGGATTAGGGGACTTAGTCATATTTAGGTGATTGTATATTTAATTAAATCACTTTAATAAGACTAATTAGAAGACTTAGGATAGAGGAATAGACTATAATGAATTTAATAAATAGAGGAAATAATTATTAATTAAATAATAAATTTTTAATTAATTAATGAAGCCATTTTTAAGTGCATACATTTTGCCCCTCTTTGAAATAATGTGCGTGTCACATTGTTTCAAAGAAAATTTCAAGTATTTTTACCCCTACCACAAACAATGTCTCAGACCACCTATGCATGCCCCCTTGAGAGATTGATTGACAAAAGAATTATTTAAATTTTATTATGTTTTTTTATTTTTTTATTTTTATTTGTTTTTCTCAAGTTAGATAATCAATCTCACGAAAGAAACGGTAGAAAAGATGGATGAAAACAGGGTGAAATAGAAGAAAAATGGGAGATAGGGTCCACACACCAAGCACATCAGGTCCATAGGCTATAAGTAGGGCAAAGGGGTCCACAATAGGCTCATTGTCCACACGTGTCATGTGGAGATCAGAGCTTGAGAGAGAGAAGAGCAGAGTTGCCAAGATGTCATTCCCGCTGTCAGATCATCGCTTCGAGAGGGCCAGATGCTTCCAGAGACCACCTGATTTGGGAGAGCTGGTAGGTGACTCGATCCTCTTTGTCAATTTGTGATTTTTAGCATGTTATAATTTGATTTGTAGCATGTTTTAGGCTAGATTGAATCATAGGAATTATTTGAAAATTTTCCTTTTATTAGCCGAAAACATATGCATAGTTGTAGCACATGAATGCGCAATGATTCATGACATTTGTGCAAAAAACTCATGTTTTTATGCATACATGTCGTAGAACTATGCATTTGTGTAGAAATTTATGCTAGGCTACACAAATGTGCAATAAATGTGCTCATATATAGTTTCTACGCCTTTATCATGATGAACTGCGCAAATGCTACATAAATCTACGCAAACATAAAAACTACACAAATAGGAAGGGATCCTACACAAATGTGATAGAAAACTGTGCAAATGTGGAAACCTACACAAATAGTTAGGGAAACTATGCATGCATTTTTCAGTGTTGGGCATTTGTATAATGGATAAAATGTGGTCAAATTAGCAAGTCAGTTAGGTCAAACTTGAGGTCGATAAGCCAATGTGATCTGTCAGCAGTTGAATTTGATCAATTTGATCAAGATAGGCAATGTTGTAGCATGGTCGCTAGTTAACTAGTCTTGATGTTAGATAATTGATAAAATCATCTGTTGAAACACGTGATAAAACATGTTTGTATTGGATATGATAGGATAGATAGATTGATAGATCAGGTTATCAAAATTTGATAGCTTGATATTGTTGTCTTTAATAGGAGGATATTACCAATTTTCTAATGTCATGGGAGAGATATCCCATCACACAGAACTTGAGACCGGTGCTGTCAGAGACTGATAGACTCTTGATCGGAGTGACTGGACTATATCATGTTATCTACATGCCTGAGATTCGAGCGAATTTGAGCATGATGATAGCATTAGCAGAGTGATGGAACTCGAAGATGAGTACCTTTCATCTCCTGATAGGAGAGATGATAGTGACACTTGAGGATGTTTATCGCATCCTCTAGCTTCCTGTTACAGGCGAGTTGGTTCATTATGATCGGCACGACAGGGTTACAGAGTGCAGAGCCATCTTTGGAGATGATGAGATTGATGAGGGGGAGATTAGTTGGGAGGATATGGTCGATTTGCATGAGCCTCTGCTAGTGGTCTAGAAAAAGTGATTGGGGGATTTGTATGCCTTGATCATAGGTCAAATAGGTTTATAGTTGGTTGGGGCCACACATTGTAGTAGATGATGGATGACAGGACCCGATTTTCTTGGGGTGTCTATTTGTTAGCTCATTTATACCACGAACTTCATTAGGTGGTGTACCATAGGAGTGATTCACTATCAACAGGTGTTACACTACTCCATGTATGGGCATGGGAGCATATTGCAGTTACACGACCAGTAGCTATTAGATTTCATAGTGCAGGATAGTCGTTCATTCATTTATATACATTAGTCTTGTCTTAGCCGAAGCTGGGACATCTAGAGTTCTGGCAGTACACTTTTGACACTCTGGATATAGTCATATCGACCTTACCTAGGGTGTGAGCCCTGAGATGATGAGAGATAGCTTGGGTTTTTTTTTGAGTCATGATAGTTGATAGGGCAGACACCCTATATTATTGAGAGATAGCTAGTCAGCCGGGTTCTGTGATAGTTTGGCAGAATCCAGGGTATGCCACAGGGCATTGCTAAGTTTTCTCTTACACATAAGGAGTGATGTGACTAGGGTCCTATGGTCTCATTTGAGTTGGTGAGATAAGAGTTTTGTGACATGTCATTTCACACATGGATGATGAGACAAGGGGTTGTGGACCCAGGGATGACTATAGATCTGGAGTAGTACCTGAGATATTTTCTAGTACCTCGCTTGACTGATTTGGCAATGAGGCCACTAGAGAGATGTCGTGGGAGATGCTGAGGCTGAGATAGGAGCGGCCAAGGGAGAGGAGGTGTAGACAACGGTGCAGATGGTGATGGAGGAGATGGAGGAGATGGAGGGAGAGGAGATGGAGGATATGGTGGGAGAGGAGATAGAGCTGGACCTCAGATGAGAGGTGGTGGTGTGAGATAGAGGGGTTTGATGCCACCTCTAGCTAGAGAGATAGCCTCTAGCAGTAGGAGCTCCACCACATATACCAGCTGCCCTAGTATAGGTATAGGTGTTGATACAGGCAAGATAGGGACAAGACAAGGAGGATGTACTATTAGCCCAGATCAGAGTGGTACAAGGTGGACAGGTCCATGATGATATACAAGATGAGCAGATGCTCGATAGAGCAATGTAGGATGCACAGATGCTGGATGTTGAGGCACAGGATGAGCAGGCTAAGATGGATATCAGGGGATAGGATCCTTATTTATAGAGAGATGTTGTAGGGGAGGAGGATCCAGATATTGATTCATTGCTAGTTCGACTAGCCATGACATAGGTGCAGGAAGACTGTGTCCCTGAACTGGAGAGACAAATGGGAGAGCTTAGACATGAGTGTGATGCTGCTATAGAGTGAGTTAGAGAGGTAGAGATGCTACTAGATGAGCTACAGAGGACAGAGGATTTAGGTCCTCATGGAAATAGTCTACGAGCTATGATATGGGCTGAGAAGGAGATATCCTATTGGTGAGAGGCCTACAGATAGGTAGTTCCTAGGGATCAGTGGATTGGGAGCTTCAAAGAGAGCTTAGTTGCCATTAGGACAGTGGTGTATGATAGACAAGTATCAGCTAGTAGTGGAGGTATATCATCACACCCTCTGAGAGCACCCACAGGTTCAGGGGATCCGGCAGGAGCCTCAGGGTCAGGTGGTTCAGCAGCACGGGGTCTCATTGCATCTCACAGGCAGCGACAGATGGAGTCTGGAGGTAGTGGATCATAGATTTTGGATATCATTGTATACACTCTTTGTATCATTGTGTCATTATGTTTCATTATGTTATAGACTCTTGGTATCATTGTATCATTATGTTATAGACTTGATGGACACTATTGGACATTGTTATGTTTCTTTATATCATTGGACATTTCAAGATTTTATTTGTTTTATGGACTTTATATGATTGGACCCTATATGATGGAATCTATATATACAGTGATGCAGTTCTATCATGATTTTCTTTGATGACTTTATATACATGTGTGTACTGACTTATGCAAGATGTGATGATTTACTTTAATATGCATTGTATTTGTATGTTGTATGATGCAATGGTTTACTTTCGATTGAATGCATAATGGTTAATGATCTAACATAGAAGAATGATGATAGTAATGATAAATATATGTCTTAAATGATTTATGAATGCAATTTGATTACTAATTCAATGATGTAAATAACAATGTAAATTATGGATAATGAATGGATAATAAATGAATGATGTAAAATGCATGTAATAGATAATAAATGATGGTGTAATGCAGATGATATGTAATGAATGAAAATGTTCCTAAGATGACTAAATATAACAAATTACAACATGATAAAAATAAAATGAGATAAAATGATAACTATGATAAAACAACATTTGAAATATGCATGTCAACATAGATGGGTAATATACAAATGAATATACCTAATGAAAATAACAGATGTCTAAAATGAATTACACAAAATGATAAGATGCAAGATAAATACTTAATATTTTTGTTGTCCAAATATCCTCAACTTAAATAACAATGTATTTGACACAAGAAGAATGGACTAGGAGAATGGATAACTTAATAAGAAAGATAACCTACAAATCCCTATAAAAGGAGCACTGATATGCAAGTCGTGAACTATTTCAATGTAATGCAAAATGAAATATGAAATGAGTATATCTCCACAGCTTCATGTAACATCTTAGAACTTCATAATAACTAGAATTTGATTTTCATCATTGAGCTCATTATGTTGCAAGAAAATGCAAGCATCATGGTATAATTAAACCAGGATGACCTGAGCACTTCTTGCATGGAGTTTAATATCGCAAACTTGACAAGCATCTAGGTATAATTGAATTGAGATGACCTGAGCTTCATTTGCATAACAGACAAGGAATATTTCCCCCCTCCATCGAGGAAAAAATATTTGGAGTCAAGGTATGTGTTGGCGTATCACCATTAATAGCATTTGTAGAACAACATGATTTGTATGTTGTCAATAGTATTAAACTGATGAAGGCACTTACACACAGACACCCCAATTATTTGTTCCTTCGATTTCATTAGAAAATACCCCACAAACAACAATAAAAGAAAATACCATGGCCCATCCCTACTATTCTAATCAATGACATATGGGAGTTTCAAACTCATGTCAAAGATATCCCAGAATAACATAGGAAACATGATAACAATGAAATCCAGATATGAATGCATAATCTACAACAAATCATTCTAACATGCCTGCCATGAATATACATTTCTTTTGCCAAAAGATAGTGTAAGGTACAATGATCAGTTCAATTGATGATGTATAGTCAAGAATGATAGATAAGTGGTCATGTTTCAAAGGATAGATCACAAATTACGATTCATCATTAAGATACCATTGTGTAAGAACATATGATTGCATTTGCTTGTCTGGTGAAAATACTCCATTATGTCCTCTAAGAGTCATGACTATCATAGATCCACTTCCCAAACTAGGTCGAGGACATGCCCCTAGCTAGGTGATGGACTGACTTATTAGGGATGAAGAAGAATGCAACAAGACTAGGATGAAAACCATGACAAAAGATCAAGCTATGATGGGATTTTATGATGGGTAGATACAATGGATGGTGTATGAACTGGCCATTTTATTATGATATATACATGGTAGGAATGGGGACTGACTAGCCATTTTATTATGGATATATACAATGAATGGACACACTAGAAGAATCCTAATAGATAGAGGAGCTAACTTGATACACATGGCGCCTGTTGCCAGGTTTTCACCACATGCTTTTATTGCAATTTTCTTTTGATTTTTAAATTTTTTTAAATTTTAAATTTTTTTTTATGTACAGAATATATACATAGCCCTTGCTTTGGGATTTCAAGGATAGAACTTCTTGAGGTGTATGCTGTTAAGAGGTTCATCCAAAAGATCTCCCTCAGGTGTGGACAATTGATAAGCCCCAGAACCATAAACTACTATAATTACAAAAGGACCTAACCAATTGGGTTCGAACTTGCCCTTCTTCTCACGATGTTGTTGATTCTTTGGATTTTCTCGAAGGATTGGATCACCCACTTGAAAGCCTCTAATTTTCACCTTGATATTATACTGACAAGACATATGCTACTGATAGAATTTCAAATGATCATAAGCTCTCTAACGACGTTCATCCAGCAGTTCTAGTTCAGTCAGCCGTGCAACTCTATACTCTTCATCAGGAATCAAATCTTTGAGAGTGACATGAAGTGAAGGCAACTCGACCTTGAGGGGCAGGATTGCTTCAGATCCATAGACAAGGGAATATGGGGTGGCTCCATTGGGAGTATGAATGGAGGTGAGGTAAGCCCATAGAGCTGGATTTAGTTGGATATGCCAGTCACGACTAGTGTCATTGATAGTCTTTTGTAGGATTTTAAAAATTGTTTTTTTTTACGCCTCAGCTTGACTGTTTCCTTGGGGATAGTGTATGGAGGAATAGTTATGGGTGATATGGAATTTTGTGCATAATTCATCCATCTCCTAATTTTGGAACTATTTCCCATGATCAGTGATGAGATACATAGGTATACCATATCTGTAAATGATATAATTTAGGATAAACATGGATATTTGTTTCCCTATGGCGGTAATCAATGGAACAGCCTCAATCCATTTAGTAAAATACTCTGTTGCAGTGATAATCCATTTGTGACCATTGGAAGAGGGAGGGTTGATTGCACCCACAAGGTCGAGTCCCCACTGACTGAATGGCAAGGTAGTTGTAAAAGGATGTAATTATTATGCTGGAGCATGAATAAGGTTTCCATGTATCTAACATTTCTTCCATGCCCTAGCAAAATGAAAGGAATATGTTTCCATGGTAGGCCAATAATAACCCATATGCATGAGTTTATTAGCCAAAGAGGGACCACTCAAATGTATCCCACAAATACCCTCATGTATGTCTCGCAAGGCAGTTTGAGCTTCATCATGCTTGAGACATCGCAAGAGAGTACCGTCAAGACCTCACTAATAAAGGGTGTCAGATATTAGGACATAGCAGGAGGCTTGGCAAAGAAAAGTTCATTTTTTATTTTGAGATAGGTCAGGGGGTAGGATGTCATTTTTTAGATAAGAATAGATTTTTCCATAAATTGGGGAGTTGTGTCCAATAAGATGACATATAATACTTGTATCAGGATCATCATATGTAGGACAAGTCAAGGATTCCACCAAGAACTCAAAATTGGCCTTGGTATCCTCTATATCAAATAGAGAATCAATCATAGCCATTGCATTGGCAACCTTGTTATCATGCTGAGGAATCTTCTCAAAAGTGATGACTAAGAAATATTGTTTGAAGTCATCAACCATATGTTTATATGGTAATAACTTATCATCTTTAGTCTGATAATCATCATTAACCTGGTTTATAATCAACTGAGAATCCTCGTAGACATTCATTTTAGCTACTTTCCATTGTAAATCCATCTTTAGCCCAATTAGCAAAGCTTCATATTCTACTACATTATTGGTGCAAGGAAAGAGTAGCTTGTAAGATTTCAGAATTGTTTATCCTTGCGGCATGAAAAAGAGAATACCAGCTCCTGAACCCTGCTGAGTACATGATCCATCAAAGTATAGTTTCCATGTTTGTGTAGACAAAGCCAAGATGTGTGCATCAGGAAAATTTGTGTGTATAGGTTGGTCATCCGTTAATGGAGCATCAACTAGCTGATCTGCTATCACTTGGCCTTTGATAGCCTTCCTGTCCACATATTCAATATCAAATTCACTAAGTAGCATGACCCACTTAACCAATCTTCATGTCAATGCTATCTTTCTTAATAGATACTTTAAAGGATCAATCTTTGCAATGAGCTTGATTGAATGTGACAACATGTAATGTTGCAACTTCTGTGAAGCAAAAACAATGGCCAGACATGCTCTTTCTATAGGAGAATAGTTTAGCTCATATCCCACTAGGGTGCGACTGATATAGTATATGGATTTTTCTTTCCCTTCATGATCTTGCTAAGCCATAAGAGCACCTAATGAGACTATTGTAGCTGAAATGTAAAGCAAGAGTGGCTTGCCTGAAATTAGTGACATCAGAGTTGGAGGATTTGCCAGATATTGCTTGATTTTATTGAATGCTTCCTCACACTTATCATCCCATTGGAATAAGATATTTTTATGAAACAAATGTTGAAAGGGATGACTTCAATCTATTAGTTGAGAAACAAATCTTTTGATGGATTGGAGATGTCCCTACAAAGATCTTAACTGACTCATGTTAGTGGGGGAAGCCATCTCCATTATTGCTTTAACTTTTTTTGGATCTACCTCGATTCCTTTGGCTAAGACAATGTACCCTAATAGTTTATCAGAGGTGACCCCGAATGCACATTTCTTTGGATTGAGTCAAATCTGATACTTTTCCATCCGAGTGAATATTCTATCCAATACTCTCAAATGACCAGCTCTGTCTTTAGATTTTGCTAAAATGTCATCAACATAATCTTCCATAATGGTATGCATTATGTCATGAAAGATTGTGGTCATAGCTCTTTGGTAAGTTGCTCCAGCATTTTTGAGGCCAAATGGCATCACATTCCAACAGTATGTACCCCACGGAGAAGTAAAAGCAGTCTTTTCCTGGTCTTTCGATGCAATCTTGATCTGGTTATAGCTAGAAAAACCATCCATTAATGATAACATCTCATGCCCAGCTGTCAGATCAACAATAATGTCAATATTTGGTAGAGGAAAGTCATCTTTTAGACAAGCTTTATTAAGATCTTGAAAATCAATACAAATCTGGATAGGCTTGTCTAGTTTTGAGATGGGGACGATATTTGAAATCCACCCAGCATAATCAATAGCACGAATGAATCCAACATCTAAGAGCTTCTTCAATTCTACTTTAACGATTAGTGCAATGTGCGGGTGCATCTTGCGAACCTTTGCTTAACTAGTTTTACACCTGGTGTAATAGATAAATGATGCATAATGAGATTAGGGTCCAGCCCAGGCATATCGGCATAGGACCAAGCAAAGTTGATTTTTCATTCTTTGAAAATTTTTGCAAAAGCTTCTTTCTCTTATTCTATCAAGGATGCTGCTACTTTGAGGATGTGCAGAGACTCCTCTATTCCAATGTTAAGAGGTACTATTGGTTCAATAAGGATGGTAGATTGCTCTTGATACAGATAATTGGGAAGAGTGTCAATCCTTCCATTGTCAGGCATCTCAGAGAGGTTTTCACCATTAGATGCATCTTTTCTTTTTACTATTTTTAGATCTAATACTTCCACTGAGTGGTTTTCACCATTAGATCTGTTGATTATTTTTATATTTTTATGACTGAAAGGATTGGCACTCTCTCCAAAGTAGGCCATGTCATTGAGTTCTATCAGAAATCCTGACTTGTGATCCCCTGGTGGTAAATGATCCCTGATTCTGAGATAGTCAATGATTGCATCATCATTATGGAAGACATCAAGTTCTGGATGATCAAGAGAATCCCAATCGATAAGTTCGGGATGTACAAGGGGCATTGGATCAGTCAGGTAAGTTTCAAATGTTGAGATGGTATTGATGGAAAAGTTGTCAAGGTTTATGATGGTATCAATGAGGTCTATTTCCATACTCTCATCTGATTCATCTATCGCAAGATAAATCTCACTTTCCTCACAATCGACAAAAGTAGTATCACATGGAACTAATCCTAGTGAGTCAGTCCTTGAACTCTCTCCCTCATGGTAATCGTTACTATAGTGATGGACAACATCAACTCCTATCTCTTTAGTACAATCAGATAATGAATCCCATTCATAATAATTTGAGTTAGAATCATCATTATCCCCAAATCTATCAATGATTCTTTGTGCTATCCTTTATTTCTCTGGATCTACATACATACCATGTTTTCAGAATTGTAAGGTAGGAGCTTTAGATATCTCATGAAAAGGTGTGATCTTTTCTTTTCCTTTTGGTTCTTTTGGTCCTTCTCCTTTGTATCCTAATCCTATAGTGTCTCTTTGATAGTTTGGATTTTGCAAAACTATCTTTATAACACCCTCTCTTTGTAACCCTCTAGGTCCAGCACCTTGGTATCCCATCTTTTGTAGCAAAGTATACCCTTTACCATAGACATCAAGTGATATGTATTCATGTTTGATATCCTCTTCAGTCTTATGTGACTTAAGAAAATGATTAGCATTATGCTCAGCTACCTCTTTGGATATTGTGCCCCCACTTATAAATGTGTCATAAACAAGTGTTGAAGGGGGTTCTGATTGTTGGTTAGTGATCAAAGATCTACCATATGATCTAGGAGATAAAGGTAACTCTATGATGCAAAGATCTTGACCTAGAGTGTACTCCCCCATACTTCTTTCCTTTATGTCTATCTTGATCCCATTTGATTTAGAAGTTGATGCTATATTACTAGGATCAATGGGTGTAGTTGTAGAAGATCCAGTATGATTATAAGGTACTAAAGAATCAGATGTCTTCATAGAGCTACAATACTAGAAAGGATTAGTATCTCTTTTTATAGTGATCTCCTAACCATTATGAGGGAATTTCAAGCACTGATGATAATTTGATGGCACAACTTGCATGGAATGAATCCATGGTCTTCCCAAGAGAATGTTATAAGCAAGATCCATGTTAAGAACTTGGCAAGGTACATCTTTGATTATAGGACCTACTCTGATAGGAAGAACAATAGATCCCTTGGATGACCTCTCTTCTTCATCATAAGTTTTTATTGTGATTTTCTTCTTTGGATCTACAACATTTTCAGAAAATCCCAATGCAAGGACTAATTTCAATGTGCATATATTCAAGCCAGCTCCTCCATCTATTAGTACTCTCTTGATTTTGTGACTCTGTACAAGGACTTTGATATGTAGGGGAGCATTATGAGGTTGGGTAATAGCTAAATCATCATTTTCAGTGAAGGATAGGTAATGTGGGGTTGTTAAATGTCCCCCCATAGCTTGAAATTGATCATGATCTAGATTTGTGGGGACCTGGGTCTCTAAGAGAGCTTTTTCAAGGATATCTTTGTGAGATGGGGATAGATGAAAAAGCTCTAAGATGGATATCTGGGCAGGTGTTTTCTTGAGTTGTTTCAAAAGATTGTACTGGTTGGAAATATTTGGTATAGACTTTGGGACATAAACAGACTTGTTTTAAGAGGTACTTGGTTTAGATGGGACTCCTTGGAGAGTAACCTTGGATTGGGCATGAGTAGTAACATGGACTGGTTGACTCTCTGAATTTTCCCTTATGGTAATGACATTGGCATAGTACTTAGAAGGATGACATTCAGAAATGTTACCAACATATCTATAGGGCGTAGAATTATAATTGGCTTGATTGTCACCCTTAGTGTTGGAAGAACCTCCTTTTTCATGCTCAGGAAGTGGATATTTGAAAGCCGTATGTGATTCATTCGAGGTATGTCCATCAACACTAATTTCACCACTTTCAATTAAGTCTTGAATTGCATTTTTGAGCCTTTGGCAGTCATTGGTTTTATGTCCTTTTCCTCTGTGAAATTCACAATAATCATTCCCATTCCACCAAGAAGGTTTTACTCTAGGTTCAAAATCTTTCATTTCAGGAAGCGTAATGAATTTATTTGTGATTAACTTCTGTAATGCTGATTCAGGAGATTCCCCTAAAGGAGTAAAATTTTTTCGAGGTGACATAAAAGGCAATCTTGGTTTAGATGAATCTTTTTTGGTGTTTGGATTTTTTGATTGATTGTTGTAGGTAGCTTGAGTAGCGTTGGCCTTACTTGTGAGATTTAGAAGGGGTTGTGTTGGTTTGACATTATGATTATCAACAATCCCATCATTGATAATGTTTTTGTTTTTATTCTGGAATTTAGATTTTTCATTGTTATAGTTGTTGGGATTAGGATTTGAGGACCCAGTATTATCCTTGGAATAAAGTTTTATCTCACCTTTTCTGACCATGGCTTCCTCAATCTTGATACGATTTTCTATGAGCTTATTGAAGTTTGGTGGACATTGAAATTGTAACCTATAACTCATTTCTTGTGTAAGGTTATGCACAAAAATATCCATCTTTTCTTGTTCAGGAATCGTTCGTGGATACTTGGAAAACAATTGACGCCATCTTTGCAAAAAAGTAAGGAAGGGTTCTCCATTCTTTTGATGTGCATTGCAAAGATCAAGCATAGTGACTTGATGTTTTATGTTATATGAATAATGAGTCACAAATTTTTCAAGAAGGTCGTTGAAATATTTGATGCCTGGGGGTAGTTTGGAGAACTATTCCATGGCTTGTCCTCCTAAACCTTGTGGAAATATTCACATAAGATAAGTTTCATTGTGAGCAACTTCAATACAAGCAGCACAAAACTCATGAATGTGGTCTTGTGGATCCAAATTCCCTTTGTATTTGTCAAATTTTGGTATCTCAAAATGAGGAGGGAATGGAATCATTACTAAATTCTTATCAAAAGGATAAGGACATATATCATCCAAGGAATACTTCTTAATTGATGATCTAGTTTGGATGTCACGGATTTGTTGTTGAAGCATCTAGACTTGCTATAGAATGGGATCCAAAGATAACGTGTTTCCTTGAGTGTTTTGGGAAATATTTTGTTGTTGAGTATCCTGAGAAGCATTGGATTGCTGATTATTTTGAGAGGCATTGTTTTGTTGGTTGTTTTGAGAAGCATTATTTTGTTGGTTGTTTTGAGAAGCATTGGATTGCTGATTGGTTTCCTTTGCTCCATGAGTATCTTGAGAACCACTAGAGATTTCTTGATTGTTTGTATTAGGTGGTTCTCTAAGATGGGAAACATCAAAATCACTTGGTAGTTTGACTCCTTATTGAGCAAGCATGAGGAAATACATCTCTCTATCCATGTCTAGGAGTCTTTCCATGACATTATAAAATCTAGGATCTTGTGTAGCATCCCTAAGTTCTTGATCTGTGGGTTCCTCTTCTGATGTAAAAAGTGAAGTTTTCTTAGGAATGCCAGACCAAGGATTTTCTTCATTGCTTTTGTTTCCTTCCATCTTGTTTAGGGATTCTGAATCAATGGTTTGTTTAAGTTTCTAAGATCAAGTTTGAACCATAAAAATGTGAAAATTGATTTATAGGATGAAAGATTTTTTATGAAAAGATATGGAAAGAATGTTTGATAGAAAAGATATTGAAAAGTGTTGAAAAGTGATGAAACAACTTGATAAAATCCAAGTCAATAGGGGGTATAGATATCACTATGATATGACAAAGAAAAATCAAGAGATAGTAACCTAAGTAAGTTTGATTGAGGATGATAGATCCTAATAGGATAAACTCACAAAGATCAAAATCTGATAGATAAGGTGATGTTTCAACACTAAATTTAGAATTTTAGAAGATTAGAAGAAATGATTTGATGACTTTTGGTGAAGGAAGGATGATGAAAATTGATAGAAATGGTCAAATTAAAAATCAGAGATCTGTGTAACTCAAATGTTTTTTCCAAAATCTTACTAAGGATGAAAATGGGTATCTGAAAAAGTGATTGTGAAAATCTCAAAGCCTATGGAAATGCTCTCTGTTGTATATGCGCAGCGACAAATGCGCAGGATAGTTTTATATATGTGCAGCCAGATGAATCAAATGCGCAACAATTATGAACCAATGCATGGTAACATTAACAAATGCGCAGAACAATGTAACGAATGCACATGAAAATTGTATGAATGCGCAGCAACAATGGATAAATGCGCAGGTTTTTGTTTTTGATTGATTGCAACTTCAAATTTTGGAATTTTTTTATTTTCTGATGTTTTGGTTTTTGGCAAAGGTAAAATGCATAAACACACATGTAAGATAGAAATGATTTTAATCTAATTGTGCTAGTATGAATGCACAAACACACTTACAATCCTAAGGTTGGCAAGGACAGTATCTATTGAATCCCCACTAGGATAATAAAATCTAGCCATGCAAATCCACAGTGGACAGCCTAGGAACTTGGAGGCATGGGTTCCTCCTTATAGTGCACTCACTTCTCAGGCACATGAAGTTCTAAATTCAATGGATCATTACTTCCCAAAGAACTGTTATCTCTAGTATGAACCGTGAGTAATGTGGGGTGTCTTCACGGGCTTGGGTGACCCCTTGAGCGAGAAAATAGAAGGTTTTTGGCCACTATACAAAATTTTTTAGTAAGGACATCCGTTCAGGTGGTTGTGATCAAGTCATTTTCCCAATTAAGGGGGCTCTCCCAATCATTTCAAAGCAAGGCTTTCACCTCTACTTAGTAGGACTTTAACGCACCATTGGGGTACTGGAGGAGATTTTGATTTTCACAATGAATTCACACCTATCTAATGTGAGACTAATCACACTAGCATTTTTTATATACTGGTTTAGAAGGGCTTGGCTTTAGCCTGTTACTGGTTGGGTCTTTCCTTGGGGTGAGTACCTATTTTCCCACCAAAGACCACCCTCTAAAAATTATAACAGTTTCTCTTACACCCAAGGTCCACGAATGGTGAGGGGAGAGGATACGTTGTTATAATTTTGGGATTACAGATAGCTTATTAAGAAAAACACAACAGACACAAAATCTATTCTAACGAAGACACACAAAATTGAAAAACATGTCTTATTTTAAAGCCCAAATGAGGTTATAGTTTATTATGCAAACCCCTTAGAAATCTACAAACAAACTTGTTATAAATTTTGGCAATGGGGTCTTCAAAAACAACGTCCTGCAAAATAGCCTAAAAGACTACCACAATGAACAGAAACTTATTAAAAGATTAGCTAAAAATCAAAATAACCATAAAACTGAATGCAACTACTGTAGAAAAAAAATGCGCAGAAACAATGATCATATGTATAGGAAGGATGAATGGATGCGTAGAAATGATGGATGTGTAGCAGGGAGAAACAAATGCACAGTGCGATGGTGTAAATGCGCAGAAATGATAAATGCATAGTAGAAAATTATGTATGCATAGAAAAGTGAAATGAATGCACCAGAATTTTGCCAAAAATAAAAAGACAGAACAAAAAGTGTGACTATGGTAGCAGAAAATGTATGTGCAGCAAAAAAGGATGAATGCACAGAAATCATGTATGAATGTGCAGAAGTGACTTGTAGAAAAATCTACATGCACAAAACTAAAAATAGAATGTTAAAAATGTGGGTTTCCCCATGGTGTGTTGGTACTAAAAAATGCAACATGGGTTTTGAGTACCATGTTAAAATTTTGCATTCTGACCCATTTGAGGTGCTTCTGTGCCTATCTTCTCGAATGAATTTCTAAAATTCTCCATGCATGTCAAGTGTTCATCACCTTTTGTTTGGCATTTGAAGACATCCCAGGTCATTAATTTTGAGTTTTGAGTCATTCGGTGATGTCTTGTTTTGTGCACTTGTCCAAATCTGCATTTTTGCCCAAATGTCAAATTGCTATAGCAGGCCCTATTTAGATTTGAATATTTTTTTCCATGTGATTGTTCATGATGTTCCAATTGTGGCATCATATTATAGGCATGGGAGTGAGTCATCCTACCAATTTTAAGCCCCCCATGTGCCCATTTGACCTGTTTGCTAGTGTCATTCCATTTGCAATTTGTTAAATTTCTCTGTGTGCACATTGTCCAGTTTTATTAGTGACCTACTTTGAGGTATCCCATTTTGCGCCCAGTGCAAGGCCTGACATAATTGAGTGTGGTTCCATATTATAGACCTAGAAGATTACATGCCTGATGATTTCCAAGTCCCTACCAATCCGTTTGACCACTTTTCCAGGCCAAGTCCAAACCTAGTTTCTATGATTTTCACTATTTTAAATCCTGATTTTCACTAATGGGCTGACTTTGACATTTTATTGTGATCGGCATTTTCACTTTCTGAGGAAGCTAGTTATGGTTTCACATTCCCTATATGAAGGTAAATCAGTGTCCAGGATGCCAGGTCTCGAAAGTTTCATTGGGTTAGTTTTAAAAGCCAATTCCAGAGCCAACTTATGTGATTTTGGGGCAGTGCGGACAGGCAAGATTTTGATGGCTATGTTTGGTCATGAATATCTTCTGGCTCAGATATTTTTGAGCATTTTCCTCTGACCAATGCACTGTAGCGTTGGAAGTGTACTGGTGTTCCCAGTGGCGTGTTCTTGTCAGGCCATTCAGTTAGTTTTTAAGGCTGCTCTCGGATGCCGGTTGGTGTTAGTTGGTAACTTTGCAAATGATGAAGAGGGGATGTGTTCAATTCCTAAATAATCTTTTCCATCAGTGCCCGGGACTCTGGATTATGCTTTCTTCCTATGTTGACCTTTAATGATGGTCATGTTTCCAGAGTAGTAGTTTAACAATGGTGCTAAGGCTTTGGACGAATCTGTGAATCAGTTCTATGTTTGAATGTTAAAATGGATTTTGATTCAAGGTTACGATTGACTGGGATCTCTCTTTTAAACAATCTTTAGAAATGGGATGAAATTTTTAATGTTGTTGCAAGATCAAAACAATAAAGCTTGCATTTGTGCAACCAAAAGAAGACTTGTCAAGGCAATACTCCTTTTCCAGTATGCCTGTTCTGGTTGATACTCATGAATCCAGTGGTGACTCGGTGGCATTCATGTTTGGATGTCAAAAATAATGAATGTTCATTTCTTTCAAGTATTGATTTCTTTTACTTCATGACTATGAAAACATCACACATGATGAGTTTAGAAAATATATAATGAAGTTTAGGGACTACTTTTAGACACATCATAATTTATGTGGCTACAACAAAAAATACACCCAATATAAAGAATCAATACTTCAGTTCCTTCAAATCAATGCAACTATCATGGATTGGGTAGAGCCAGAGGCACATGTTTTGTTGCTCCCAGGCACTAAGAACGAGAAGCAAGGTTCAGTTCCAAATATCAGCGAACATCTAGCAAGCAATCAAATCAAATTGGATAAGTAGTTCGCATTTGTGCCCCACTTTGAAAATTCCTTGCTTGGGATACTTTTGATCAAGTATGAAGAAAAATCACCAAAGACTTTATATGGCAACACTAATTTCATTGAACAAAGGTCTGTACATCCGATACTTTGCAAAAGGTGGGCATTCACGCCTATGCATAAGGCATGTGAAAGAAACTAGGGAGGCCCACACAAAGAACAAGTTTGGGGCTGTTTATTAAATAGAAACACAAGCTTCTCAGAGCTGTTACCATTGTGGATGGTGGAATTCTCCCCAAAATTTATAATATTCTCTTGCCTAAGAAGACCGGTAGCGGGAATGTGGAAGCCCAAATGTAAAACAAAATGAATTGCTTGCCAATTTGAGGGAGCGAATTGTATGTATGTGGCTTGCGCAAAGAAGGAGGTTGTGTAAGGTAAGTTTGGAAAGGGGCCTCACCCATTTGACATTAGATACCAGCGTAACAAGGGAAGCCCATGCATTTTTCTTAAGACACTCATGCTATGATAGGAGTGTTCACACATGTGATTAGGGAGCTGCTATTTGTAAAGACTGGCTCACACAATATAGTGCCAATGCTAATAAACAAGGATAGCAGTGAATGCTATCAGCTCCAGCCAAGACGTGAGTGTTGGAGGGTGGAGGGAGCCTACACATAAAAATGAAAGCCTGTGGAATGAGTGGAGGCTCACATTAATTCAATGGGGACTCCACGCAAGTTAAAAGGGGCTTGTTTGCAAAGGAGAGACTCCACGTAATGAATTTGGGGGTTTCCTTATGTGAGTAAGGTGGCTTCCATGCTGCCTGCGCATTAGATAGGAGCACCCATGCACTCACCAAATAGAATGGAGGCCTAGGCATTCAAAGGAGCATGCCAGCGCTTGGAGACCCCACGCATGTGAATAAGAAGGGAAGTATGGATGTTGAGATGGAGGATTAGCAAACACAGGCTCACGTGATTGAACAATGTGTATGTGGAATTCCCATACTAATCAACACATAGGCTTACTTGATATGTGAGAGGCTTTAAAGCATGTTATTTTCCTGTTCCAAGTATTGTGCATTTGAAACTGGTATGGTGATATCGTAGAGGCTAAGTAACAAATTGTCTGGTGTGCAAATTCAAAACAAAGTTGCCAGCATCAACATATAAGGGTGCCCATGCAATGAGCAGGCCTGCCATGCCTAAATAGAAGAAACGCCTTGTGCATGAAGTGAAGAAGTGCCTCACGTGACACAAGTAAAAAAATGAAAGGAGGCATGAGTGCTGGAAGGTTCACACACACGTAAGGGAGATGGTATGAGAAAAATGAGAGTCCATGCATTAGTTTGAGGGAGGCTTCCAAGTTTGAAATGTTTAAAATCTATTATCCCACATTGGCTGGGTAGTGGTTAGTTTTTGTGTTTATAAAAAAAGACACTCACATTGCATAATAAGTAAAAGCCAAGAGGCTATTTAGCGGCTCCCTTGGCTGGATGATGCAATGCGTGGTGGGACCCACAATTTTAGTGCCCAGTGCTAAGAAAGTCTTTAAAACCTCTATAAAATTGTCCCACATTGATGCCGTTGGGAATATTTGAGGAGTTTATAAGCAATACAACAAAAACATAAGGTAGATCAAATGGAGGAGGCTCTGCTCATGTAAGCCTGTGTGGTCACCTTGATTTTCATGCCCGCGCCCAAGAAGAGTTAATTTTGCAGAGTGATGGTGATGAGGTGGAAAAGGTGACACATGGCATGAGGTCATGAGTTCGCTGGATAAAGTTGGTAGTTGGGAGATGACCGCGTGACTTAGCGGGTGGTTAGTTAACCGCTAGTTTCCAGGTCGCCAGATCCTGGTGGTCTAGCTCTAACTATTTTTTGATTCCGTGAGCCTTCATTCGCTGAGTTGCCAGATGGTTGACGGTCAGTGAAATGCATTTCGTGATTGCAAGAACACCTAGTCACTAGGTTGTTGGATCTAACCCGAGGTCAAGGCTGGATTCTGTGACTTAGAGAATAGAGCTACTCACCAAGTCACCAAAGGTAACTATAGTCAGCCAAATTATTCAGCAATTCAGAGATACATTATGCAGGTTAACCCAAGGTCAGAGGTGAGTTAAAACGTGGAGTTAAGCTCATTTTGGAGCAACAAATCAACCGGTGACACATGGTGAGTTCTAGTGCTTCCTATGGATAAAATGCTGAAAATAATTAAAAATTGCAGACTTTAAAAGGATTTAAAAGATTGATATAGCCTGGACTATAGGCTAAAATCCAAAATTTAAATGACCAAGCCTGTGCATGAAAAATTGTCCTGGGAACTCATTTTTTATCAAAAATATGAAGTGTTATATATCTCTGAAAACGTCTCGGAATGACGAATTTGATGGTGATGAGTATTTTCAATTTTAGTGATGTGTGTAAGAGCAATTTGGGTTTGAATTCTGAGGACAAGGATCAAAATCATATCAATTTGAGAAGTGATTGCAGAAAGAGGCTGCAAATTTGGAGGGAAAAAGGTTTGTAAAGGTGGAATCAGTTGTAGATATTTTGGAGGACTAACAGGTGTAGGTGACTTCCATTCTCCTATATCTAGTTTTCTCTCCATTGTAACAGGGAGGTTGAAATTTATGCTGCAGGGTAGCTTCCAGGCTTTTGTCTTATGTTCTATGTTTCTTTGTTTTGCAAATGTACACTTACAGATAAATTTTAATGAAAATGATGGAATCCCTATTCAGTTCTTGTTTGATGTCTTTGTATGCATGATCTTAATTCTTGTGTATTGATCTATAAGGCATGTCATTATACCATTTATAAGGTATCCATGGGTTTGAATTTGAGCTTCTTTCAAGGAGAGAGTAAGTCTTGATTTCAAATTCTGAGAATTATAGGTTTGTATATGAATTCGATGTCCAGGAACTGGAGTGAGAGAAGTGATTTGTAAGGCACTTCACTTGGTTTCTTTGAGTTTGGGATTAAGGTTTTCTGTGAATGTATGTTTGTATGACTCTGTTGCCCAATGAACAAGGCACTAGTCCTGGTTTGCTTTGGAGTTTTCATCATCAAATCATTAAATCAATTCTATCTTTAATTTCATGTTTGAGAGCATTCATGTTTATATCTTGTGTTTCCTAAATACAAGTATTGTTAGTGATTCTTTGAGGAAATGAATCCATGGGTTAGCTTGCCTAAGCTCAAAGCTCAAAGAGAAGGAGTTTATCCTTGTTGTCACATTGGCCATTTTCCTAGTTCTTAGCAGATCATATAGGTGGGATCCTGTATAAGACTGGTTGAGTTGAACTCCCATGTTTTATAAGTCTGAGAACTATCCATGATCGCATCTACATAAAAGGTTTTAGTAAGTGTTTACATATGAAGATTTAGTATGTTTTAGGTGTACTCACTTGAGTGTGTGGAACTTGAAGTAGAAGGAGGATCAAATCCTCATCAATTAGTCTTTTCTTGCCCCTCAGTTTGCATGAATAAGTAGATTTGTGTTACTGGACAAAGATCCCTGGGTCTAGTTTTCATATTTCTCTTTTAGAGTTGAGGGATTCAATAAAAATCACTAACATGATGGGCACCAAAAATGTATGCAAATTAGATGTCTAACTAATTTAAATGATAAATTAACTATTCTAAGATTAATAAATCAAACTAATTAGCAAACAACAATGAAGAATACACTAAAAATGAAGCTAAAACAAGGTTTTACCTTCACCTACCATGTAGCTTATCTCCATTGCCCTCCTAGCCTTAATTTCTTGAGGATGTTGAGCTCTCAAATTTCCAAATGAAGCCTTTTTCCCAAGATGACACCAAAGTGTGGAGATTAATGATGAATGTATGCAAAACTAAAGCTTAATTATGCAAATATGGTGAATGAGATACAAGTGATATGAAAATGGCTTGATTATGCTTGAATGCTCTTGAAATGCTCTTAGAATTCTTGATTTGCTTGATTGCTTGAATGCTTGAGTGCCTATTCACTATTAGCTCACAAAGGGGAAATGAGGTTCTTTTTATAGAGTTTTGGAGGATCTAAGCCTAGGTGGCACAATCCTATGGTGGAGAATGAAAGGTGGAAGATCCTAGGGCTACGATTGACTTGGTTGAAGGAGTTGAGAGAAAGTGGATGTAGTTGGAATGTGAGAGGGAGAATAGGGATGATGTTCCTTGCACATTGACATGGAGGAGAATAAGGTGGAAGGGAAAGACACATGTTAAGTGTCTCACAAAGACCAAAGATAGGAAGAGGGAAGGACTTTTTCCTCATGAGGATTGTTGGTACAAGTGTCCCATGAGTCACCTTTGACCCTTAGAGGTGGCTTGAGAAGCCCCTTAAGAATAGAGAATGTCTCTTGACTTGGTTTAAGAGAGGACATATGGTCATGAGACCAAGTCCTGTGAGGCCACATGGCCCTTAAAATAGGACATGTGTGGGTGAGGATAATTACCAATAAATAATTAATAATAATTATTTATTTTAGCCAAAGTGATGTCTCAGGTGACTAGGTAAGTGAGGTGGATTAGGGGACTTAGTCATATTTAGGTGATTGTATATTTAATTAAATCACTTTAATAAGACTAATTAGAAGACTTAGGATAGAGGAATAGACTATAATGAATTTACTAAATAAATTGAATAATCTATTTAATAAATAGAAGAAATAATTATTAATTAAATAATAAATATTTAATTAATTTATCAAGTCAATATCAATTAAATAATAAATATTTAATTAATTAATGAAGCCATTTTTAAGTGTATACACCTTCATTAATGCCCACTTAAAATAATGTTCCCTTTTTGTATTCCACTATTCCTTCAATTTCTCATAATACTCCAAACATTTCAAACATATCTCGTCCTACTATTCTTTCAACTAATTCCATGACTATTAATAATTTGGCTCGCATTGTGTCTTCTTTTCAACAACAAATTTCTTCAATGACTCAATATAAGTTCAATATTCTTACTTGTGGTATTTCTAGTCCTTTGTCCTTAGATATCATTTGTGTCATCATTCCTTAATACATGGATATTTGGGTAAGTGCATAAAGATGGGGGACCAAAAAGGGGGTATAAGATGCCACTTTTTTTTGAAATAAGAAAACTTTGAACTTCAATGAGAAATTGAAGATAGTTAGACTCAAAATTTTAAGATGTGACAAGAACAAGAGTTATAATACTCTGAATCTAGTTTCTAGTTACTAATTTATTTTTAAAATGGTGCAAATTAAGATCTTCAAAAAGGGGGAGCACAAAAATTCATCCTATTTTTTGTGAAAAAACATAACATGTTGGAGATTTTCTAGCAAGCCAGAATGATGACTGTATGTTTGTCATTGATGAGAACATATGGTAAGAAGCATGCATGGAAGCCTAATGGAGAGAGTTGTGAGTATATGTTTCCTAGATATGTTATCAGCATGATATCATAGACTCAGAGGTTGATCCTGAGTAAAGACAATAATACAATAGTTTGTATTAGCGAGTGTTCTTGACAAGTCCCAGGAAGAGTTATGTATGTGATTTACCAGTATGGTTATAATGGAGCTTTGCGTGCTTATATTTATGTTTTAGACATATGCATGATACTATGTTCATGGACACAGAGTCAGATATGTAGTACAAGTTGAGTTAGGAAGTCTCCAATTGATAGTCATAGTTTCCTAAGTCTATCTGGTAGAGCCGACAGTGTTTATATTAATGTAGTAGTTGCACCTATCATTTCGGTATGCATGCTTGGATTTGTGTTTAGAGGAGAGTTAAGAATTTTTGGTTAAGAGAGCATGACATAATTTAGCATGAGAAGAAAGTATCAATTAATTTGGTTGAGTCAACAGTGTGAAGCGACGCATTTACTCATATTGATTCGGGCGGTCCTAATTTATGTTGCGTGCTCAGTAGAGCCAACTGAGATTTTATTGGAAAGTTGTATTGTTTCTCTAATATTATTTTAAGATGGTTCTAATAGGCTGAATTGATTATATCATTTAGAGGAAAGATATTTATAGGCAGTCATTTTTTATTGCTAAGTATGGCAGAAAGTTGAAAGTTAAGAGCAAAGCAGAAGGTGTGAAGTGTTGAGCCATTAGCAGAAGGTCTATGTGACAAAGTAGAGAGTATATACTATTCATTGGAACTGATCAAGATAATAGGTCTAAGCATAGTTCACCAAGATCTAGATATAGTGTGTATCTGTTAAATAGAAGGTTGTAGCCTTCACCCCTTTGAGCAGTGTGCTCCTGGATAGTGTGTCCTCACCCCTAATAGGGTTAATTGTAAAAGACTCCTAATAGAGTCTGACCCTTGACCAGGTCACTGTACTTATTGCATTGTAAAGATCAACACCTAATAGGTTTGTAAGATCTTCTAACATGGATCATAATACTCTAGTGTAGTTCTTAGTGGGTGTCAATTTCCACCAGGGTTTTTACCTATTTGGGTTTCCCCGTAACCAAAATTGTGGTGTTGTGTTAAGTGTTATTTTTTTTTTATGCTTAATGTTCTTTGGTTCTTAATTGGATAAAGAATTGAATCTGGTAGATAATTGATTCACCCCCCTTCTCAGTTATCTCTTGGGACTATTCCTAACAATTGGTATCAGAGCCAAGTGCCTTGAAGAGAAATTTTAACATCTTGAGGTTGATCATATGGAATTCTTTAGGAAAGAAAGTCCTAATTTTGATGGAGAGAACTATCTAGATTGGAAGAACAAAATGATGACACATTTGTAGTGCATTGCCTTTGAGATTTTTGAAGTAGCTACCAAACAAGTTTAGATTCCCTCTCTAGCAGATCTTGCAAAGGATGATGCAACCTTGAAGAAAAAGGAGATGTTCACTTCAAATTCTATTTCCAAAGAAGCCCTTATCAGCGCCCTATCTGACAGTGAGTTTTCAGAGATCAAGAAAATAGACAAAGCCTATAAGATTTGGAAATACCTAGAAGACATGTTTGAAGGAGATATTCAAGCCAAGAATGCACATAGAAAGACATGGAAGAAAAGATACAATACATTAGAGATGATACCTAATGAGAATGTTAGAGCCTACAATCAAAGGATTAATGAAGCAGTTGCAAGAATCAGAAACAATGGTGGAGAAATTTTAGAAGAAGACATAATGGACAAATTGATGAATACCTTGACACCAGAGTATGACAATAAGCTATGAATCCTAGATGAAACTATGCAGTCCACAAAATACTTTAAAAGAGAGATCTTAATCAACAAGCTTTTAGCCTTTGAGATATCAAGATTGAAGATAGAGTCTAAAATTGAAACAACATTCAAAGCTTCACTCCATGGTAAGAAATCCTTGAACACCTCTAGTAATTTTGATGATGATGATGAAGAAAAAGAACTAGATGATTTCATTTCTTTAATTTCTAAGAAGGAAACAAAAGGAAAAGGGAAATATGAAGGTCAATTACCATTCAAATGTTTTTCATGTAATATGATTGGTCACTTTTCTTCTAAGTGTCCTACAAGAGTCAAGAAGTTCAAAACTAACTACAAGCCCAAGTATACAAAAGAATGTTACTATGCTAGTGATGGAGTATTAGATGAAGAGTCAGTAGAGGATGAAATTGGATTCATTTCTCTTGAAGACATGGAGAAAATGGGCCTTGAAGATGAAAAGAAAACACAAGATTTAGAACTAATTTCACAATCTAACATCAGGATGGATGGGATCATTGACACTGGTTGCTCACATCACATCTACTGAGTGTTGGATAGTTGCTTGAAAAATGATATTAGTTGGAATTCAAAGACAATAAGTGCATCATTAATAATAAAGAAGGAGAGATTATTGCATCAGGTTCAAAGACTAAAGGTAATGTTTTTCATCTTAATCCTAAAGAAAGTTGTTTTGTTGCCAAAGTAGATGACAGTTGGCTATGGCACAAGAGACTATGTCACATCAATTTTGACAACATAGTTAATATAAGAAATGTAAAGGAAGTAAGAGACCTTCCTAGCATTGAAAAACCATTTGATACAACATGCAGGGAATGTGTGATGGGGAATCATGTGAGGAATTCATTCAGAAGAAAGCATAATTTGGTAGAGAACAAATTGGATCTAGTACATAAGACCTATGTGGATCAACTCAAATAAGATCATACTATGTAGAAAGGTACTTTATTTTTTTTGTTGATGATTATTCTAGAATGATGTGGGTTGCATTCTTAAAAGACAAATTAGAAGCATTTGAGAAGATCAAAATATTCAAAGCTAAGGTTGAAAATGAGTCTGGATTGAAGATTAAATGTTTGAGATCAGATAGAGGAGGAGAATTCACCTTTGATAGATTTTATGAGTATTGCAAAGAACATGGGATAAAAAGACATTTAAGTGCACCTAGAACCCCTCAATAGAATGGAATAGAAGAAAGGAGGAATAGGATCATTCGTGACATAGCACACACCATCATGATTGAAGGAAAGGTCACACACACCTATTGGAGAGATGTGGTCAATACTGTAGTCTACACAATCAATATAATTCAATTAAGGCTAGGCATAGATAAGACACCTTATGAGCTATGGTTTGGGAATGTACCTACAGTCAAATAATTTAGAATCTTTGGAAGAAAGTGCTACATCAAGAGAGATGAAGCAATTGGAAAGTTTGATGCAAGAAGTGATGAAGGTATTTTTCTTGGTTACTCTACTTAAAGAAAAGATTATAAATGTTTTAATTTTAGATTGAAGAAGATCATTGAAAGTGCTCATTTTAAGATTGATGAGAAGGTCATGATTCAAGAGAGATATCCTGATTATGCACCTATGATTGAAGAAGAACCTAGACCTACTAGTAGTGAAGTAGTTGTTGAAGAAATGTTTGACAGCATAGGTGTTCTATTCAATTACCCTAAAACTAGTGAAGAAGAAACACAAAAGGTAGATGAGAGAGTTACACCTAATGTTCCTAAATTCACATCTAGATATCATTCAAAGGAAGACATAATTGGAGATTAGAATACTAAAGTCATGTCAAGATCAAAACCAAAGAGTTCCACATCAAATGAAGAGGTATGTTTACTATCATAGATTGAACCCTTAAGTGTTGAACATGCATGTAATGATTCAAATTGGCATGAAGCAATGAAAGAAGAGCTAGATCAGATAATTAAGAATGATACATGGGAATTGGTCCCTAGGCCTAGTGATAAGAATGTGATTGGAACCAAGTGGATATTCAGAAATAAGTTGAATGAAGATGGAATTGTGGTAAGAAACAAAGCAAGACTAGTATGTAAAGGATATGTGCAAAGAGAAGGAATTGACTATTCAGATACATTTTCCCCTGTTAGTAGATTAGAAGCCATAAAAATTTTTATAGCCTATGCTACCTTCAAATACTTTAAGGTATACCAGATGGATGTTAAGTCAGCATTCCAAAATGGAGAGTTGAAAGAAGAAGTATACATAGAGCTGTGTGTGTCTGAATGTGGACCTTTAAATCAGGCACAAACACAACATAGTCATTGCTCAATCATGAGATTGTGAGTATAAACATGAATTGTCCATCTCACAACATTGATTGAATCTACTTGTTGCCTCCTATGTAGATGGGGTGTTTAATCACTCTTAGATTAGAGAGCCAACAACCATAAGACCAATTCTACAATGGAGGATTTTCAAAAGCTATGAAGATAAACAAACTGAAATTGAACTAAATGAATGCAATTTAATCTAAGATACTTTGAAAGAGATATGATATTAATCTAGAATAGTTTGAAAGGAAATATGAAGCAGATTATTCTAAAGAACTTGAAAGAAATACGAGATTAAGCTATGAGCATATAAGCAAACTAATTATAAAGAAGATGCAATATTAAACTAAATGAAATTAATCTAAAAAAATGCAATGAAAGCTTGAAATAATGAAATTGAGACAAAAAAGTGCTATAGTTTAATTACTCTAAAAAAATTGCCTCCTTCAAAAGAAGAAAATAGGTTCATTAAATAAGAAAGCCCGAGAAGAGAATGAAGGGGTTCTTGATTTGAAACTCCTAACCCTTCATTTCCATTTGAGACAAAAAAGCATTGAATTACTTAATTAAAAGAATGGAATTTGCCACATAGGGGACTTTTCGAATATCTTGAATTATTAATTCAAAAATGAGTGTCCATTCAAATAACAAGTAATTATTAATTCCTTTTCATGGGTAATTAGCTAAAGGGGGTAGATTTTAATTTAATTCCAAGTACTTAGGACTTTAGGATTAAATTAATTTATCATAGGGGTAATTTAGCTAATAAAAGTCGAAGACTTTAGGAATTAATTTTGATATTTGATTAATGCAATTTATGGTCTTTGCAATTGACATCAAGTCAAATTAAGTCAAGTAGGAGAGAGAAATTTGCCTAGGGAACTAGGACTTTGGAGATGTAAAAAAAAATGAAGATAATGCACCAAATATTTTTTTAATTTAATAGGTGCCAATTTTAGGGTATTACATTTTCCCCTCTTTGAATTGATGTGAGAACAATGCATTGATTCAAAGAATAGTCTGAAGTGACAGATGATGAGAAATTTGGAAGTTTGGGTTAAGTTGCCAAGACACTGAGCAGATCAAAGCATGATTTTCCGAAGTCTAAGTTAGATTGCGAAGCCAATGGTCTTGAGAGAAGATGAGAATCAGGGTTAGGTTGCCCCAATGCCTAGAATGAGATTCAAATGTAAACTTAGGACTGCCTCCAGAATCAGGGTTAGATTGCCCCAATATGAAGCTTAGCCCTCCGAGACCTAGGTTAGATTTCCCAGATAACGGTCTAAAAGAGATTTCAGGAGCTATCCTCAGAATGAAGATTGACTCCCAAGAATTAGGGTTAGATTTCCCTAATACCTAAAATATTTCAAGAACCATCTCCAAAACGAAGCTTGATTCTCGAGGATCTGAGTTAGGTTGCTCAGATACCTAAAAGATAGATGACCAGATAGCAAGATGTGAGGCACCGAGATGCCCCAAGCAATGAGAATTGATGATTCAGATCAGACTGATTCAAGAATTGATTTGAAAAGATTGAAATGATGCAATCATCCTGCCCCCTTAGGAGTGAAATTGAAAGATTCCCTAAGAGGGATGATTGAAAATAAGAGGTTGCAGAGTAGAAGTAATTAGACTAGATTTGAGAAGCTACAGAAGCAAATCAAAGCAAAGCAAAGGTCCCGCTGACCAAGTTTTGACCATAGTTGACCATGGTTGACCAAAGTTGACTTTGATGAAAAGAGAAAAGATCTTGAGAACATGATGTAAAGATGAGGGTCTGGCAGGTAGATGACGCCGAAAGGCTAACTGCACCAGCATCCGATCCCAAAGGGATCCTAAAATTTAAAACAAAATTTTGAGCTATCTAGAGATGTTAGATTTTGATTTTGATCCTGAAAATGGATTCAAAGCAGTCGATTTAGCCAAGGGTGCAATTTTTGTGTAAAACGGAGCACTTTTGAAAATTAGGTCAAAAGCTATATAAGGCTCAGAGGGGTCATTTTCAATTCATTATTCACTTTCATCTTCTTGTGATTTTTAATCTCTAAGAGAGAAAATGGAGGGTCTTCCACTGCATATGCATATATTTGAGCACTCTCGATGACATACCCAGCCCATGGAGTATGACGCACCTGTAAGTAGTCGATAAACCTCCTTGCTTTCAATTCGTACAACTTTTTAGGTCAATCTAGGGTAGATCTAGCATAGTTTAGGTCATGTTCTTCTAATCTCTCATGAGGAAGTAGTTTCCTCATGCTAGGCTAGGTATCCCCTCGTGCAAGGAAGTAGTTTTCTCGCATGAGTTGGGTCTCCTTCACACGGGCTTAGTCTAGAAGCTCGTGCGAGCTGAGAGGGGGTCCCATGTGAGATTGTAGCAGTTTGCGCAAGGTGGTGTCCTATCTCACATGAGGAAATAGTTTCCTCGCGCAATAAACTGATACAAAATTTGAATTCCTTTGCCAAAATTTGTCAAGTTTGCGTGAAATCTTCCAAGTATAGCATCACAAAGCCATGTCTAGGATAGATGTCTTGTTGCATTTGTTGTTGTTGCATTGGAGAACCATCATGTTTGAGATACTGATCCAATGTCATCACTTGCTTTGTAGGTTGACTTCCCTGATGTTGCCTTTAGGACACATCATCCCATTATCACCACATTATTGCAGAGACTGACAAATGTAGAGAGTGCTCACATTGATGCTCTTGGTCTAGGATACTTATGTGATCTATCTGACATTCTTGTAAATCATGGTCTTCTTGGTGCACTCATAGAGCATTTCCATTAAGAGACAAGCACATTTCATTTTTCGATGGGAGAGATGACCGTGACTCCTAAGGATGTATATAGGATTCTATGGATACCTGTCCACGGTGCTCGAGTAGAGTATGAGACGCAGTTGAGGCAGGGTACATTAGCCTTGAGAGCTATATTACAAGATGATCTAGTGATGGGTTGGGCCATCTCCTGGGATGATTTGATCAGTAGGCATGGTGGCACTCATCCATTTTCCATTGTTCTTGTGATGTTCTTGAGTTGTTACCTTGTTCCAGATTGAGGGTAGCATGGTCTAGAGTGCGGTTGGGGGATGATGCTGCAGAGGATGCTGGCCAGACCAGAAGTTAGATTCGGATGGAGCGAGTGCATGCTCACCCATATGTACCATGAGATGCATGATATTATTTATCAGAGTGTGAGGATGATGGCAGCTGGAGTCTTCATTCTTTAGATTTGGGCTTGGGAGCATCTTCCCATTTCCAGACCCATCTTTCATGACACACGACAGCCACTTGAGCCATATATTTATAGGTACGCAGGTCCGATGACCCAGCCTCTGCTGGGTAAGATGGAGTAGTGGAGAGGATAGCTGGATGAAATGGCAGCTATAGTATGGAGACCTTGGGTGGCTATGGAGCCATGGGATGATGCTCATCAGGAGCTTTTACACATGTTTGTTTTGTGTCCACTGATTGGACGTAGTGTTCATACTATTGAGAGGTTCCTTGCCACATGTGTCCTGCACCAATTTGGTAGATAGTAGGACCTTTCATAGGAGTACTACCCCTACACCTGCTTCTCTGATGAGGAGAAGAAAGGGTGGTATGCTAGATTAGATCCCAGATGATGTGTGATTGAGGCATGTATACCAACTGTGTGATGAGACTACATGGTGGGGGTCACCAATGTAGGGGTGACTCCTACATATAGAGATCATTTGATAGCATATCCTCATCTAAGGTTTATAGATCCAGTTGGTGTGGGAGTTCAGCAGTAGCCTACATAGTAGTAGTAGGTATAGGACTAGTAGCCACCAGCCACCAACCCAACAGCCTATACAGCAGTAGGTTGCATAGTAGGGACAATAGCAGCAGAGAGTACTAAGACCCTGAGTAGGACAGATTAGCATCCCTACTAGGACAATGGGTTTAGACATGGGTGCTGGGAGTATTGGGGCCCAGCAGAGGTCCATGAGGTAGTAGATGGGAGGTACATCATAGAAAGCATCTTTGGATGATGATATAGACATGCCTAATATTCCAGTAGGAGCTGGGACACCTCAGCTGCAAGAGGCTCTCAAAAAGAGCTGTGAGAGGGTATGACAGGTACAGTGAGAGTGGGATGATTACCACACTTGACTCATTTGAGAAGAGACTCATGTAGCTAATTGGGATGCTGAGATCAGACAACTATGAGATGAGCTGGTATGGTCGAGAGTGGAGACTAGATATGAGGCTGCTCAGGTAGCATATTATTATGCAGCTTATTGCGAGGTTGTTCTAGATCTTTCAGAGCAGGTACCACCATTTGCCAATTATGCTGGAGCTCTACAGGCACCTCCACTAGCACCACCATAGGCCCCACCATAGTAGGCACCATAGGCACCTCCTTAGTAGGCACCACAGGCACCACAGGCACCTCCTCAGCAGCAGGCACCTCCACAGCGGCTAATGCCCCTACCTCAAATACCTTTTCCACCACCTCCACCAGGTGGTGTGGGGCCTAACTAGTCCATTTTGATACATTTGTACATTGTAGCCCATTTTTGATATTGTGCTCAAGTAGCACCTTCTCTTTTGTATATGACATTGATCCGACTGATATATATACAAGATCAAGTTTTGATATCATTGTACTTGTTTTTATATTGCTTTGATATTTGATGTTCTATGAGATGTTTCTATATGCTTAGATGTATGAGTAGAAATGTACGAAATGCACATGAATATGCACATGATTTCCTTTTTCTATGATTATGCAATGTGAAATGCAGTGATAGATGGATAGAATGTATGCATATGTGTAATGTATGATTTGAGTTATGCTTATAATGGATGCAAATGTAAATGAATATGCAAATCAATTTATGGATGCAAATGGAAATGAAATGAAAATAGATATGTAATTTATATGGTACTAATCATCTCATGTAGGATTGTCACAATATATGATAGGTACTAATCAAAAAGATTACGTGTTTTGAAGATCGAGAGGGAGGACTAGACACTTGTGTAGCCAAGATGAAATTGGGACAAAAAAGATGGGAACCTTTGATGAAAAGAAAGCAATCAAGAGAGTAACAAGATATCATCTCAAATCCAAGCTTAACATGCAAATCTACACTAAATGCAAGCCTAGAATGAAAATGCAAGCCCTAGGAATTGGTTGTTGGACTCACCATATTTATCATCATCGAGTTCGTTTAAGCACAGGACAATTGCAAGATGTCATACAATCCTCACTAACATTGCAATTATGAGAATATGAATATGACATAAGTCTTAGATTTGTTGGAATGAGGTGTAAGCATTAAGGCACAAGAAGCCAAAATGACCTGAACACCTATTCTTTTTGATTTAGCAAGTTAACATAAGCATCAAAGCACAATTGCTAGAATGACCTGAATGTTGCCTGTAGACAAACAAACTAGACACACGAGAGTTCCTTCTTTTTCCAAAGAGTGCTCGTAGTGACCCTTTCATTCATTTAGCAAGATGAGCATTAGCCATTTCACTTGTAGTAGAAAGAAGTCACTCAAAAGAAAAGGAGAAGAACCAACCTCACTAAAGCTTCCATATAAAAGGAGTCAAGGTACGCATGGCCATCCAATATGAGATGAAGGCTCTTATAGACAGACACCCCTCTTAAATAGATTCATTGGATCATTAGAACTAAACCAGCAAACAGAAAATAAAAGAAAGATCATGCCCCCAATCTTCACATTTCTCAATCAAGGAAGACATCTTAGATTCACTCGAGGAGAAATGATAAAGAAAACAAACAAAAAAGAAAAGGAAAAGCTTAGCATGCTTCAAAAGAACACCAAATCATTTTCAGTTTCAGTTTACATTTTTGTTCAAGCGGATTGAAGTCGAATCAGAAGTGGACAACATTCAAAGTCTTGACAAGATAGTGATAGTAGGCAGACATAGTGAGAACCACTGGTGATCATCGTGAGAGATGAAGTCTCAAAAATATATCGAAGCACGAACCAAGTATCAGTAGGAAAATGCAGTAAGAACCACTGGTGACCGATATGAGGAAGATTCTCAAAAGAGAGAATAAAGCATGAGCGAAACATCAGTAGATAGATGCAGTGAGGACCACTGGTGACAGATGTAAGGAAGAGATCCCAAAATAAAGAGGTTTAAATGAGAGCTAAGTATTAGTAGGCAGGCACAGTGAGAACCACTAGTGACCGATACACGAGAGACCCTCAGGGAGAGAAATCTCAAAAGTAGCTAGGCATTAGCAGGCAGATGCAGCAGGAACCGCAGGTGACCAATGCACAAACAAAACTTCTGAAAGTGATAGGACAATGCCCCCTAGACCAAGAAGGTGCCCCCAAGTGTGAACCAATTCCAATCGATGAAGAGTCGAGGAAAATCTTGAAGACAACTGAAAGCAAGTGCATGAGCTAGTAGACTAAAGTAGGAAGCAAACTAAAAGAAGGAAACAAACTAAAGCAGGAAAGCGGGAAAGAAAACTAAAGCAGGGAAGCAAAGAGATTAAAGCGAGAAACTAAGAGCCAAGTGATGCTGAGATGAGACATAGCTTCAGGAAACAAGAGATGCCTATTTACCAGGTTTTCACCATCTTGGCAAAGATTCAATTTTTTCTACCATGACACCTGTTTACCAGGTTTTCATCAATGGCACATTTTTCTTCTTTTTCAATTTTTTTGTACTTTCCTCTTTTTTTTATTTTTTTTTATTTTTGAATATTTCATTTTTTTTGTATTTTTGATCTTTTGACTTTTTTTGTATTTTTTCAATTTTTATTTATTTTTTTCTTTTTCAGTATTATCAAGGCACCTGTTTACTAGGTTTTCACCAAGATAATAGATACATCAAAGTGCCTATTTACCAGGTTTTCACTAAGAGGATCATTTTTTTAGGACATTTTGCAATTTTTAGGATTTTTGCAATATATCATTTTTTAGGATTTTTTCAAGACCAATAAGTATGTACATGAGCATGCTAAAAATGTCTCAACTGTAGAACTTCTTCAGATGAAGAGCGTTGATAGGATCTTTGAGTTGCTCTCCTTCAGTGGTGGAGAGTCGATAGGCACCAGACCCAAATGCTGCAATAATGACATACAGACCAAGCCAGTTTGGTTCAAATTTCCCTTTCTGGACCCCCTGCTGCTGATTCTTGGGGTTCTCTCTCAGGATGAAATCACCCACTTGGAATTCTCTTTGTCTAACTTTCTTATTATAGGCTTTTGACATTCTCTTTTGATATGCTCAGAGATGATCAAATGCCACCTTCCAGCGTTCAACAAGTAACTCAAGCTCTTGAAACTGGGATATTCTGTTATCTTCATTAGTGATGAGGCCTCTCAGAGAGATTCGCAATGTTGAAATCTTGACCTCAATAGGTAATACTGCCTTTGCTCCATAAACCAAGGTGAAAGGAGTGGCCCCTGTTGGTGTTAAGATACTTGTTCTGTAGGCCCACAAGGCCAGATTAATCTGGAGATGCCAATCTCTACCAGATTTATGAACTGTTCAATGCAAGATTTTTAGAATTGTCTTATTAGAAGCTTCTGCTTGTCCACTACCCTGAGGATAATAGATGGATGACCAATGCTGAGTAATTATGGATTTAGTACATAAGTCTATTAGGTCCTTATTTTTGAATTGTCCCCCATTGTCAGTGATAATAGATGAGGGTATGCCATATCTGCAAATGATATAGTTTACTATGAACATAGAAATGGTGTTGTCGTCAGCTATAACTAGAGGCACTGCCTCAACCCACTTGGTAAAGTAATCAGTAGCTGTGATGATGAACTTGTGCCCTATTGAAGAGGAAGGATGTATCTAACCAACCAAGTCAAAGGCCCATTGCTGAAATGGCCAGAAACTGATGAGAGGACTAAGTTCATGAGTAGGAGCATGAATCAAGTTCCCATGAAATTGGCATTATTTGCAAGTCTTAGCATAGTGAACAACTTCTTTTTCCATGTCTGGCCAGTAATAACCAGCTCTAATAAGTTTCTGGGCTAACGTCAGACCACTAGAATGAGACCCACAGATACCTTCATTACCTCAACCAACGCATGCTTGGACTCATCAAGTTCTAAGCACCTAAGGAGGGTACCATCTAGACCCCGTCTATACAAGTCATTTTCTATGAGGACATACCATGAAGTAGTACGAATGAGGTGACACTTTTCATTTTGGGTATAGGTGTCTGGAATGATCTAGTCATGGAGGTAGGGAAAGATATGGTGGTAGCAGGATGAATCATGTCCAATGACTAAATAGATCATCCAAGATTTAGGAATATCATAGGCAGGGTAGTGTAATGCCTCCACCAGGAACTCATGTCTGAAGTCATTTTCTAGCATTTGTAACATTGAAGCAAGAGTAGCCATTGCAGTAGCTACTTTATTGTCTACCCTTGGAATCTACTGGAAAGAAATGTGTGCAAAGTATTGTTTGAGATCATCCACCATCCTTTTGTAAGGTATCAGTTTGTCATCTTTAGTTTGGTAGACATCATTGACTTGATTGATGATTAATTGCGAGTCTCCAAAGACCTTGAGATCATCCACACACCATTCAAGGGCCATCTTCATGCCATTAATGAGAGCTTCATATTCTTCTATGTTGTTCATGTAGGGAAACAACATTTTATATGCTTTTGGCAATGAGTATCTTTGAGGTGTAACAAATAGAATACTTGCACTCGATCCTTGCTGAGTGAATGATCCATCAAAGAACATGCTCCAAGATTGGTGTGTGAGAAGCATGATGGATTCATCTAGGAATTCAATACTCAATGGCTGGTGATCTTTCAATAGAGCTTCCACTAGCAAATCAGTAATTTCTTGTCCCTTAATAGATTTTCTTTCCACATACTCAATGTCAAATTCACTAAGTATCATTACCCATTTTTCTAATCTACCCGTGAGGGTAGCCTTGCTCAACAAGTACTTTAGTGGATCAATTTTTGCAATAAGCCTCATGGTATGAGATAGCATATAATGCCACAACTTCTAAGAAGCAAATACCATTGTTAAACAAGCCTTCTCAATGATAGAGTAATTCATCTCATAGGCAACCAATGTTCTGCTAATATAGTATATGGCTCTTTCTTTATTGTTCTGATCTTCTTGAGCTAAGAGAGCACCCAAGGATGTGTTTGTCACGGAGATGTATAGTATAAGAAGCTTCCCATGAATAGGAGGCATCAGTATAGGTGGATTAGCAAGATACTATTTTATTTGAGTAAGTCCCTTGTCACATTCCTCATTCCATTCATAAGTCACATTCTTATGCAAAGTTTTAGTAAATGGTTGTGACTTGTCTGCCAACTATGAAATGAAGCACTAGATAGATTGTAGCCTTCCTTGTAGTCCTCTCATTTGACTGATATTCTTGGGTTGAGGCATGTCCATAATAGCTTGCACCTTTTTAGGATCAACTTCTATGCCTTTAGCTGAAATGATATAACCCAAGAGTTTCCCAGAAGTAACACCAAAAGAACATTTCTTTGGATTAAGCCTAAGACTGAATTGTTCCATGCGGTCAAGGATGGGACCTAAGTCTATGAGGTGAGTTCTTCACTACATGCTTTTGGCTAAAGTATCATCCACATAATCCTCCATCATTTTATGCATCATATCATGGAAGATAGTAGTAACAACTCTTTGGTATGTTGCTCCAGTGTTCTTAAGCCCAAAAGGCATGACATTCCAGTAGAAGGTGCCCCAGGCACATGTAAAAGTAGTCTTGTCTTGATCTTCTAGTGCAATTTTGATTTGATTATAGCTAGAAAAGCCATCCATCAAGGAAAACATCTCATATCCTATTGTCATGTCAACTATCATATCAATATTAGGCAGTGGGAAGTCATCTTTCGGACATGCCTTATTTAGATCTCTAAAATTTGTACACACACGAATGGATTTATCATGTTTAGTGACTGGAAAAATGTTTGAAATCCATTTTGCATAATCAATAGTTCTTATGAAGCCAGCCTTAAGAAGCTTTTCCAGCTCTACTTTAACCAAAAGTGCTACATGTGGATGCATTTTTTGCATCTTCTGTTTAACAGGTTTGATACCTGGTACAATGGACAAATGATGCATGATTAGATTGGGATCTAATCTAGGCATGATAGAGTAGATCCATGCAAAGTTTATTTTCTTTGTCTGAAAGAAGCTTGTGAAATATTCTTTTTCTTCAGCAGATAATGACTGTGCTAGATGAATAATCTATGGAGCAGCCTCTGTACCCAAATTGACCGGCTGTGTTGGCTCAATCAATACTGATGACCTCTCTTGAAAGTGGCTCAGAATCATATCAAGTATCTCATCCTTGGGAACCTCAGAGAGGTTTTCACCCTTGGATACATCTTTCATTTTTACTATTTTTGGCCCTGATACTACCACAAAGTGGTTTTCACCATCAGAGCATCTATTTTTTCTTCTTTTAATTTTTTGACTGAGATACTTGATATCCGCCTCTGTCATGTTGACACTACTTTTCCTAGTGGAGGACATCATAGGCTCAATAGCATGAAGATAATAGGCTAGATCATAATCAGTCTGGAATGTTAGGACTTCATTGGATTTAGAAGGGGAGTTCTAGTCTATCAGATCAGGTCAGAGGAGTGAAAGGGAAGTAGTGACTGGTTCAATTGCAATCATGGCATAACCCTCAAAAGAACTGATAAGCAAGTCAAGACCTAGAGTGATCTCATCCAAAGGAGTGTTTGAATCCCTAAAAGACCTTGCGTCAGAAGTAGAGGGCATGTTGACACTAGTGGAGTCTAATTTGTGTGGCCTAGCGCTAGACCCTTCACCTACTTCGAGGAGTCTTTCATACATGTGAACAATATCTGTGTCTACATCATAAGTAGCATCAAACAAAGAGTCAAACTCATATTCATGTGAGTTAGTACTTGATGTAGGAATTTCATTAGCAGCATCATCAGACTCATTATTAGCCCTTGTAGCATTGATAGCTTGCTGGAGTTGTTCTTGTTCATAGTACTTTTGAAAATGTGGTGGTCTATATTGTTCACCTGTAAAATTTGGATCCATATTCAGTGTTGCTTTCTAGTCCTCATAGGTGAATTGATGCACTGAAGAGGTTTTATCAGAATCAACCTTAGAATAAGCATCAGTATTAGTCTCTATCATATGAACAGGTATAATAGGCTCATCAGGTTCGGCAAAGAGTGCCACAAGATTTGGAGGTATAGGATATGGAAATGTATCTTCATCAGAGTTGTTCTCTAGATTCACTTCTGGGGTGGCATCTTCAATCTCTTATTCAGGTTCAGGTTCAGGTTCAGGCTCAAGAGCTGACACAAATTTCTTGGTCCCCAAATGAAAGGGAATCTTTTTAAAGCCTAAGCCACTAGTATCTTCCGTATGGTGACCTGTAGCTTCAATGAGTTTTAGTAAGCCATTATCATTTTTCCCTATAGGACCACTCCCCTTATAACTAAAGCACTTCATGATCTTGAAGGCCTCACTATATGGTTCTTGCTCTAAATCTGGAGTGGAGTAGTTGTTTCAACTATTTCTTTTCCCTTGTAGAGCCAAGCTCAGATAGCTCTTTCTTAATCCTCATCTTCTAAAGGTATAGAGGCCCTTACAAAGGCACCATCATAAACTTTTTGAGGAGGAGAATTAGAAATTTTTTTATCTTCAGAAGGTCTCCCATAAGAGCATGGAGATAGAGGTAGAGCAGCTAGTGAAAGCATAGGTTCCACTCGGTATTCTCCCATGCATGTATCCTTAAGTCTCAAATTTTGTTCCATTTCTTTCAGCTTAGCATCATAAAACTTAGTGGATTCTCTATTTTCTGGAACAAAGCTATTTGTGGTTTGTGCAAGAGTGTTGCAAGAGAAATTGGTATTTGTAGGTATAGTGACTTCTGCTGCATGGAATGGAAACTTAATGCATTGATGATACGTGGATGGAACAACCTACATATCATGAATCCAAGGCCTACCCAACAAAATATTGTAGGCAAGAGGAATATCGAGCACTTGGAAAGTAACATCTCTCTCAATGGGACCTACACAAATAGGTAGCACAACTAAGCCTTGGGACTTGCATTCTTCCTCATCATAAGCTGTGATGGTAATTTTTTTACAAGGATCTATGCAATTCTCATCATATCCTAGCTGAGTGAGTAGTTTAGCAGAACAAATATTAAGACTAGCACCATTATCTATGAGCACTCATTGAATGCACTTAGAACCTATCATGACCTCTATATGTAAGGGAGCATTATGCGGGTGACTCAAAGAATGATCATCTTCTTCAGAGAAGGATAAATAGTGAGGTGAAGTCAAATGACCCACCATAGATTGGAACCATTTGAGATCGAGATCCTTGGGAATGTTTTCCTCAACAAGGGCCTTATCCAAAATTTTCCTGTGAGCCGATGAGATCTTCAGCAACTCAAAAATGGTAATCTGAGCATTGGTGCACTGGAGTTGGTCTAAAATGCTATAACTAGCCGAGCTAGTTGTAGGAATAGATTTCATATTTTTGTTGGCGGGACCAACAACAGTCTTATTTGCAATTTTCTTTGGAGTGAATGCAGGAATATCAGACCTCTTATCTGTAGTTTTCTTTGGAGCAGACGTGGAAGCATCGGGACCTTTCAAAACAACTCTCCCTCATGATCGAGTGACAACATTAGCACAGCCTTGAGATTTTTTAGATTCAAATGAATGAGATGTAGAGCTATGCAAGATAAAAGGTGTCTTAGATTTGGGAGCATCATTGCCCCCTCTAGAAGTGATCACGTCACAATACTCTATCTCGATAGGTTCAATCATACCAATAACATTGTCATTATTAGTGTATGTATAATTGACTTTAGCATTGGTATTCTTGGCATTTGAAGACTCACCCTTCTCATGAGGAGGGAAGGGATCCTTAAAAGCTTGGTCATGAAAATCTAGAGAACCATTCCATAGCTGGTCCACCCAAACTATGAGGAAACAAGCGCATAAGATATGTTTGATCATGCATGAATTCCATAGACAATGCACCAAACTCCCTCAAGTGATCTTGGGGATCGGTTGTACCCAAGTATTTGTCATATTTAGGGAGTTCCACACCCCTGGGAAAAGGTGGCATATGAAGACTTTTGTTAAAAGGAAAAGGACAAATACTTTCCATTGTAAATTTTTGAGTGGGTTTGTCTTTATTCCTCACAAGTTGACTAATCTGATCTTGCATTTCTCATACCATCTTTTGCAACTTTGCGGTCTCAGTTTCTTCTTCTTTAGCTACAAGTGTTTCAACTTGATAGTCTCAGGGTAACTTGGCCCCTTGTTTAGCCAGCTCAAGGAAGTGCTTTTCTTTCTCTTCTAGGAGAAGGATCTCCATCATTTTAATAAGACCTTTATTAGCTTTAGCAATGTCTATATCCTATTGATTTATCACTTCATTTTCATTCCCAAGAATCTCATAAATACTTGGAATCTGATCTTGTTGCTGATCATCTTGGTTTTGATCAAACGGAGGAGGATGATAGAAATAGGTGGGTTGTCGATCGCCTTGAGGTTTTCTTCGAGATTGATCATCATTATGGGACTGATTTTGGTCATGTTGAGATTGATCATGAGGTTGCTCATTTTGAGGTTGAGCATGATGTGGGTCATTAGAGGATTGACCATGATATTGATTGTTGTGAGATTGGTCAAAGGTTTGACTATACTTGCCCGGTTGGAAATCAAACAGATCTCCCATCTTGTTGTAAGCTTGTGCAGTGCATGAATTCTCAGTGAAATGATATGTCCAGTGCCGAAAGGGTGTGGCCATGGTAACCTTTGGTGAGTGAATAGGATCAAAAGATTTAACAAATTTAGGCAAGAGGATATCGTCAGTAGTATCACTAGGTTCAATGATAGAACTATTCTCAGTAGGATCAATAGGTATGATAATAGGATCAGTCCGAGGAAGAGGTCTTCCAAAGTTATGAAACAATGAGTTGTTTTGGAAGTACGAGTTGTCTTGGTCTTGAAATGAGAAATCAGGTTGCACTTCAAACAATGGATTAAAACACCCTTGAAACACCAAAGGTGATGGTTGAGAGGGACTATCTTTCAAAGTATTCAATGAGGAATTTGAGGATATCTCACAAAGTTTAGATTTCACACTAGATTCAAGAGGATCTTGATTAGGAGGTTCGCTTCTATCTTGATCAGGATTCTGAATGGGATAAGTCTTGCCACTTCTAGTCATGATAGTCATAAATGAAGATGAAGGAGAGAGGACTTGAGATAAAGCTAGACTCTATCTCTAAGAATAACACAAAGGAGATAAAGGCTAGAAAAACCAAGATGTGAGATGGACCTGGTATGAATCATCAAAAGAGGTGGCTAGAATAGCTGAGATAAGACTATCACAACACAAGATACAAAAGGCATAAAGAGATAAGATAAACCACTGAGAAATGACACAAGTCAAAGCAAAGATCAATCGATTCCTAACTCAAAACAACTAATTTCTGACAGTGAATGATAGGGAAGCAGAAAAATAGACCTCAAACAAAAAGTAGATCAGATAAAAATTCAAACAGTCAATGGTGAACAGGTCTTTGTTTTTGCAAACTGGGGTACAGTCTCGCATGAGAGAGTACCAGGCCACGTGAGAGAACACTAAAATTCACATGAGAGAACAAAGTTTTTCATGAGAAAGTTCTCTGAAGTGTGAAACTTCACGTGGGAAAAGGGCAAAATCTGATAATCTGACACATTTTTTGAGGTTAAAGTTGAATTTTCAGGTACAGCTTGAATTGATGTCTGACAGAAAATCTAGTTTCCTGACAGGTTTGAAGAACAGTTTAATCAACAATCTCATTTTAGGATTTCAAGCATTCATTTAAAGACACAAAGGTTCAAATCAAGCAGTTGTGATACAAGAAGCAGTCATTAACAGACCTATCAAGGACAAAGAAATTTGATAGCATTAGGGGAGTCTTTGTTTGATAATGATTGGACAATGTTTAAGACTCGATAACAAACACATAGCTTAGTCCTACAAAAAAAATGGTGAGAAGACAAAACCTTTGCCCCATTGCTTATGCACATATGTGCACCTCACACAGTCGTGTCACCCTCTAGAGGGTGCCCATGTTTTTGGTGTTTCCAAGGACTCAATAGTGTATGTTCAAAGGTTACCCTTATATTAGGGGCTAGTGTCGCAACCACCTTCAAGCCTCCAAGTGTATGCCTATGATGGGAATCTATGGGAGAGATTCTTCCCCCTCCCTGTGCAAAGATTATGACTCCTTTCAGAGGTGAACCGAGTAGGCCACTAGCTAAGGAAAGTTTTTAATAGGCTTCTGTTCATGCTAACCTTTGGTTCCCCCGATACAAGGTTGAGGCCTCATAGCCACACCAACACCCGAAAGTCATACACCCCCGCAAGTAGGGCTAGTAGTGGCACCACTCAGTATAACAGACGAAGCCTTCTCAAGATGATAGTCAAAGTCTTGAGAAGGAAACTAACATGGTTTTGGAGTCTTTAGACTCAACAAAATGTTCTTTATTAGAGTGAGGTGGAATCACCAATGAAAGGTGCATAATCACTTGGGTTGTTCCCATAGGTTCAACTTTCGACAGGCCCTCTAAAGGTGACACTGGACTTGGTTTAGATTCGAGGGTCGGATTTTTTGGTTCTCCCAAAGGGAGAAGAGCATACTTCTCTATCCCGTTTCCTCACCCAAATACATCAAGAAGATTCATCACCGAGTTAGTTTCACTCCACCATAACTACAAGCTTTTGGGTTTCTATTTCTCTCAAAGAGAGAAGAGCATAATCCCCTGGCTAATAGAAGCGTAAAGATTCACTACCTTTCTCTGCTTCCCCAAGAATTTGTCATATTAGTAAGATCATTAGGATTTCGGGTTCATTCATGGTCATCACCTCCATGTAATGAAGAGCCAAATTCCCTACTCACTATCAAAATCCTCAAGAAATTTTAACGGAGCCCTATTTAGACTATGTGAATGAAAGCAAGAAAAAAGCACAATGTTTTAGCAATTCTTCGACTATTGTCCTGCAATCGAACCATTAGCATGTTTTAAATTCTTGGTCAAACATCCTACAAAAAACTATTATGCTATGAAAATAATAGAGAAATAGTAAGCAACAACAAATAGGAAACTGTTAGAAATCTGAAACTAGAAAGATAGAAACTGAAAAATCTGAAGCACTGTGTTAAAATCTCGCGCGAGGAAGTACTCCATAGTGCATGAGAAAGTGTAGGATGTCATGTGAAGGTGCAAAATCTCATGCGAGAAAGTGCTACAAGGAGTGAAATATCGAGTGGGATGCTCTGGATTCTCGCATGAAGATCCGTACACAGAAAGTATGGACGCACGGTAGAGTTTGAATTCTTGTCAGAAAAAAATGAGAATGAGGCCAAAAATCTGATTTTCTGCCCCACGGTGGGTGCCAAAATGTGTGTTTGAATGTGAACCTCTAAATCAGGCACAAACACAACATAGTCATTGCTCAAACATGAATTGTCCATCTCACAACATTGATTGAATCAACCTATTGCCTCCTATGTAGACGGGGTGTTTAATCACTCTCAGATTGGAGAGCCAACAACCATAAGACCGATTCTACAATGGAGGATTTTCAAAAGCTATGAAGATAAACAAACTGAAATTGAACTAAATGAAAGCAATTTAATCTAAGATACTTTGAAAGAGATATGATATTAATCTAGAATAGCTTGAAAGGAAATATGAAGTGCAGATTATTCTAAAGAACTTGAAAGAAATATGAGATTAAGCTATGAGCATGTAAGCAAACTAATTATAAAGAAGATGCAATATTAAACTAAATGAAATTAATCTAAAAAAATGCAATGAAAGCTTGAAATAATGAAATTGAGACAAAAAAGTGCTATAGTTTAATTACTCTAAAAAAATTGCCTCCTTCAAAAGAAGAAAATAGGTTCATTAAATAAGCAAGCCCGAGAAGAGAATGAAGGGGTTCTTGATTCGAAACTCCTGACCCTTCATTTCCATTTGAGACAAAAAAGCATCGAATTACTTAATTAAAAGAATGGAATTTTCCACATAGGGGACTTTTCGAATATCTTGAATTATTAATTCAAAAATGAGTGTCCATTCAAATAACAAGTAATTATTAATTCCTTTTCATGGGTAATTAGCTAAAGGGGGTAGATTTTAATTTAATTCCAAGTACTTAGGACTTTAGGATTAAATTAATTTATCATAGGGGTAATTTAGCTAATAAAAGTTGAAGACTTTAGGAATTAATTTTGATATTTGATTAATGCAATTTATGGTCTTTGTAATTGACATCAAGTTGAATTAAGTCAAGTAGGAGAGAGAAATTTTCCTAGGGAACTAGGACTTTGGAGATGAAAAAAAAATGAAGATAATGCACCAAAATTAATTGAATTTAATAGGTGCCAATTTTAGGGTATTATAAGAGAAACCTGAAGGATTCACCTTATCAGACAAACTTGATATGGTATGCAGATTGAAGAAAGCCCTCTATGAACTTAAGAAAGCCCCTGGAGCATGGTATGAAAGACTTGATGGATACTTGACAAAGATTGGATTCAAGAAAGGAGTAGCAGATTGCAATTTATTCATAAGAGAAACATCTGATGGACTATTGTTCATTTCTATATTTTTTGATGACATTATCTTTGGTGGAAATGACAAGCTAAGTGCAAAATTTTCTAAGGAGATGCAGAGAGAATTTGAAATGAGAATGATTGGACCTATCAAGTACTTTTTGGGATTGAATGTGCAGCAGATAGACAAAGGTATATTCATAAATTAGACTAAGTATGTGAAAGAGATCTTGAATAAGTTTAAGATGGATGATTGCAAGCCAATAAGTACCCCTATGATAACAAGATGCAAGCTTTCAAAAGAAGATGATTCACCAACAATAGACCTAACCTTGTATAAGTCTATGATTGGTAAACTTATATATCTTACTCAAACTAGACCAAACATTTCCAATGCAGTTGGTATTGTTGGAAGATTTGTAGCAAAACCTAAGCAAATTCATCTCATGGTAGTAAAGAGGATATTCAAAAATTTGAGAGGAACTATAGACTATGGTTTCTAGTATCCTAATTCAGAGAATGTAGAGCTTCATATATATATATACAGATGCAGATTAAGCAGGATGCGTGGATGACAGAAAGAGTACCTCAGGAGGAGTAGTATTTATTGGTGATAGACTTGTCACTTGGACAATAAAGAAGAAAAATTGTATCTCTCAGTCAACAAAAGAAGCAAAATATGTAGTAGCAACATTGAATTGTTCTACAATTGTGTGGATCAAGAAAATGATAAAGGATTTTGGTATTTAGATTAATTATCCTATTGTTATTCATTGTGATAACACTAGCACTATTAACATGTCAAAGAACCCTATGATGCATGCAATGACAAAACACATTGAGATAAAATATCACTTTCTAAGAGAGAAATTAGTAGAGAAAGAAGTAAAGTTGAACTATGTGAGAACAAAAGAACAACTTTTAGATATATTCATAAAGCCTTTACCTAAGGATACATTTGAGTATCTCAGGGAGAAGCTGGGAGTAATCCCCTTCCCTGAATCTGATTAGAGATTGCAAGAGTGCATCAGTCCTTAGTGACTAATGAAAGTTTGACTATGTTAGAATAACTGAGAGGGGGGTGAATCAGTTATCCACAGTCCCAAATCAAAATGTATAATCCAAAACAATTTACTTAAACTTCTGTAGCTCGGTAACTTAAAATACTATACTGTCTATGCTTTTACCAATTACTAGTCAATAACAAACTAATGATTACCGACCAAATCTAACATGCAATATGTAAAATATGATAACAAACAATCATCACAATGAACACATAACACAAAATATTTAACGTGGAAACCCTGTGAAGGGAAAAACCACCTGGGACTGGCAACCAAAAATGTTCACTCTTCTGAAGTGAGGTCGGTGAAGAGCCAACCCTATTAAAGGTTACAAACACACTGTTAGGTGTGACCTTGTTAGAGGATTTAAGACCAACCGTTATCATCCAACCATCATTCACTATGGGGTTGATAGGATAACAATGTTCATTCTATGAATGAAACATAAAAGACTTTCAAGTCCACTCGGTTAAGAGATTTCTCTTTTTACAATGGTTAAAATGTAACAGCAGTTGATCTGAATACAATAAAACTTCAATTGCAAATTATCAGATCTATTTTAAGCTCATTCAAATCCTTTGATTATTTTATTATTTTTGTATCACAATAATTAATGACTTACTATCACTCGGTAATAGCTTTATGATGCTCGGTAAACTCTACAGTTAGGTTCTTCTTAACCAGTTTGATCAAGCATACATGAAGCTTGTTCATGTGATAATTCTGCAGTCTCCTTCCTCCGGCATTTGTTTCATAATGAAACCTTAGTCTCTTAAATAGACAAGTAAACCATTTTCTTTTCCTCCATAAGATTTTGTCGCTTATTCTCCTTCGTCCATTTTGCCGCTTAAACCTTCCTCGACAGTTCTGCTAGTAAAATGTTTTGATTTCATCCTTTAGATCTTCCTTGAATTATGCTAACCATTGATCTTCATAACAAACATTATCTCCATCACTAATTTTGATGTACTTTACAGCTCAGTAATCCTTAACATCTAAACTAATCATTTAGTTCTTTTTCTCCTGCTTAGTTAACAAAGAAATGTGTTGTTGAATACACGCTCAATTTATACTATGCTCGGTATACACTACATCCCGTCGGTGTATAATGAAATGCTTCATCAACTGACCACACTGCTTTGTGCCTTTCATTTATTTTCCTCATCATAGATGAATGAAACATAATAAATTCAATAACATAAGGTCATAGACTCATCAGCAAGTTACACAATCTATTCCTTATCCTCATCTATCATATACATCTTCCTCATGTAGATATTTATGTTCTTAATCTCTTTTACTTCTTTTCTACAGATGTTTAGTTATTGTAACTTACAAAATAAGTACTGTCAAACTAGTTGACATCAATGACAACATATTACTGATTTAATCATATTATATATCTAATCAGCAACTCAGTGATCTCTAATCACATATTCTTCAATCAGGTTCTAAATTAGTTGTAGTTCATCAAACTACTCTACTTTAGGAGTAGTACTAGTGCTTAATTTTTTGGCACCCTTTTCCATTAATGTCAAAGGGGGAGCATATAGTCATGAAAAATAGTAAATAATACAATAGTTCATCCTTAAGGAAGTTTTGATGAGGAAATGGAGAATGTTATTAAATAATTGCAGCAAAGGGGAATGAGAATTTAGCAAGGAGAAAAAAAACAATAAGAGATGGAGGATTCATCCATGCGGAAGTTTTGTTGAGAAAATGGAGAATATTATAATATGATTGTACATTTGGATTGGTGGTGTTTTTCATTCCATATGTTGCCATCAATGCCAAAGGGGGAGATTGTTGGAGATTTTCCAGCAAGCTAGAATGTTGACTGTATGTTTATCATTGAGGACAACATATGGTAAGAAGCATGCGTGGAAGCCTGATGGTGAGAGTTGTGAGTATATGTTTCCTAGATATGTTATTAGCATGATATCATTGACGCAGAGGTTGATTCTAAGTAAAGATAGTAATATAGTATTATGTATCAACGAGTGTTCCTGACAAGTCCCAGAAAGAGTTTTGTATGTGATTTAAAGTATGGTTATAATGGAGACTTGAACACTTATATTTATGTTGTAGACATATGCATGACACTATGTTCATGGATGCAGATTCAGGTATGTAGTACATGTTGAGTTATGAAGTCTCTAGTTGACAGTCACAGTTTCCTGAGTCTATCTGGTAGAGCTGATAGTGTTTATATTATTGCAGTAGTTGCACCTATCATTTTAGTATGCATGCTTGGATTTTTGTTTAGAGGATAGTTAATAATTTTTGGTTAAGAGTGCATGATGTAATTTAGCATGAGAAGAAAGTATCATTTAATTTGGTGGAGCCGACAGTGTGCAGTGACGTGTCTACTCATATTGAGTTGGGCGGTCCTAATTTATGTTGCGTGCTTAGTAGAGTTGAATGAGATGTTATTAGAAATTTGTATTATTTCTCTAATATGATTTCAAGATGGTTCTAATAGGCCAACTTGATTATATCATTTAGAGGAAAAATATTTATAGGCAGTCATTTGTGATTTCTAAGTATGGCAGAAAGTTGAAAGATAAGAGCAGAGGAGAAGGTGCAAAGTGTTGAGCCATCAGTAGAAGGTCTATGTGACAAAGTAGAGAGTATATGCTATTCATTGGAACTAATCAAGATAGCAAGTCTAAGCATAGTTCACCAAGATCCAGATATAGTGTGTATCTGTTAAACAAAAGGTTGCAGCCTTTACCCCTTTGAGCATTGTGCTCTCAGACAGTGTGTCCTCACCCCTAACAGGGTTAATTGTAAAAGACTCCTAACAAGGTCCAACCCTTTACTAGGTCACTATACTTATTGCATTGTAAATATCAACTCCTAACAGGGTTGCAAGATCTTCTAACAGGGATCATAATACTCTAGTGTAGTTCTTAGTGGGTGTCAATTCCGACCACTGGGATTTTTACCTATTTGGGTTTCCCCATAACCAAAATTGTGGTATTGTGTTAATTTTTCTTATATTGTGTTTATGCTTAATGTTCTTCTATACTTAATTGGATAAAGAATTGAATCTGGTAGATAACTGATTCACCCCCCCCCCCCTCCTCTTAGTTATCTCTTGGGACTATTCCTAACATAACATAGCGTCTGGTGTGCTCCCCCTAAAATGTTAACTTTTTTTTTGAATTTTTTTAATTTCTCCAGTGAGAACTTAGCTAACACCACGTAGTTTATCCTGGATTTTTCTACTAATTTTTTTATGAATGTATAATTTTTTATGAATTTCCAAAGTGCACACATCTTGAAAATGTGAAATTTCTATTTGCTCCCCCTAGAAATCATTAAAAACTAATCGAAAATAAAATTTTATTTTTTTTAAAGTGTGTATAATGGAGTCTAGTTTCTAAAAAAGTAACTTTTTGCAAAATTCAACGAACGGGCCAAAATCTATTCCCAAAATACTACATGTTGGTTTTTGACAAAAATTGAGCATACATACAAAAGAAATTAGAGATGAAAAGCTTAACATAATCAGAATTCAAAATAAATTATATGGTTAGATAGCTAACAGAGAGATCTATAATATCACATCATCTGATTTTAACATTATTGAACCACAAGTAAACCTAATGAGGAGCACACAAAAAAAGATGTGAATTTTTTGTATGTCTACTCGAAAACACGTCTTAGGCTTATTTGAATCCTCCAAGCCTTTGGGTTGGATCTCCAAATAAAATCCAAGCCTTAGGCTTTGTGGATTGAAATGTATTACAAAGTGCACTAGTGCTATTCAAATTTATGACTTGAATAGCGTGCACGCACTATTCAAATTTATGACATGAATAGTGCACACGCGCTATAACACACATGCACTATAGTGCATATGCATTATGTAACATTCAAAAAAGGCTTGAGTGAGAGAGAGAGTGAGAAGGTGGTGGGGGCTAAGAGAGAGAGAGAGAGAGAGAGAGAGAGTATCAGACCATTATTCATCTCATTACAATGCCAATGACCTTTTAAGGTCATGTTTGTCTTCAAATCCTTCCAAGGTCTATCAGTGACCCTAGTGTACCTCAAAGGTCTTGTCTTTGACCTTGGTGCTCTCTCTCTCCCTCTCTCTCTCTCTCTCTCTCCTTTCTATCCTCCCTCTCCCCTTATCACCCCCCTCTCCCTTTACCACTTTTATAGGGTTTACATAGTGCGTGCATGCTATAGTGTGCATGCGCTATGTTTTAAATTCAAACCATAGCACATGCGCGCTATGTTTTGAATTTCCCAAGCCTAAGGCTTGGGAAATCCAAGCTATAGTGCATGCATGCTATAGCACACACGTGGTTTAGTGCATACGCACTATGGTCATTGGGGGGCCAAAAAGGAATGTGGCATCTTTTTGGTCCCTCATCTTTGTGCATATACCCATTCCTCATCTTGAGACTTACAATGGTAAAGGTAATCCTTTAATCCATGTCAAAACTTTTCAAACCTTATGTAGTGATTTCTCTCATGATCATAGGTTCATGGATAAATTGTTTACTAGAACCTTCTAAGATAAAGCCTTTTAATGGTACTATTCTTTTCTTCTTTATTCTATTGATTATTTACAAAAAAAATTATAATGCCTTCTTTCAAATATTTCAAAATAATATCAAGGTCCCAAGATTTCTTTGACTAATTTAATGTATTGTAGACAAGGTAGTAAAGAAAAAGTGACTATTTTCACTGGTAGATTTAAGAATTTACATGCATAGATTTATTATCATGTGCCCGATATTAATGTGAAACATATTTTCATTGCAAATTAAAAAAATGAAATTAGAGATAAGATTTATCTTTCTAAATTCTCTTTTTTTACTCAATTATGTGCAGTGCTTCATAATTATCATCTTTAAGTGAGTTAGTTTGAAAGCACCACTCCAATGGCTCTAGTTGATAAGATTGATGCCACATCCAACAATTTTAACAAATTTCAAAAACCAAAGAACTTTATCAAAATCGACAATTCATCCAATAATGTTGATGAGCAAGTGGCAACAACATCCAAAGGTGTGGCTCCTTTTTCATCTATTTTTAGACCTACACATAATTTTACTTAGCTTCCTAAATATTTTCATTTTGTGATGTTGAAGTTTATTAATGTAAAAGTGGTAACTCTTCCTCCTATTAAACCAATTGACACATCCAAACCATTACCAAAAACTTTATCACAAAGATTTATGTCAATACCACCGTCAACCCAGTCATGATACTGAAAAATGTTTCCAATTGAAACCTGTTATTCAAGACCTTATTGATTCCAATACCTATTAATGATCAAGGAAACAAATTTGTATCACCTCCCAACCAAAACTTAAAAATCTACACCAACCATTTGTCATCTCATTCAACCAATAATTTTGAGTCTACCCAATCTTTGCCTTCTTCTTTCACCCATGTTATTAACTATGATGATAAGTTTATTGAAGCCAATAAAATTGTCAACCTCATTAATCAACCCAAATCTAAAACTAAATGTAAACTTGAGATTTTCATTAGCTTTGGCCCTACTTAGAACATTAAAGTACTTGATGGTCCTCTTCACATTGTGTAAAAGGCTAATTTCCTTCATTCTCATGGTGTTCTTATTGATCCTACTTGCATGTAACTAAAGATATTTTCAATAGACAATTGCAATGCGATTTTTATGATAAATTGAATGTTATGATCCAAACTTGCAATGGTTTTATTTATCCTTGCTATGGTTTTATTATGTTTTTTTGTTAAAGTTGGTGGTAAATCTTTACATGTTACTTTCACTATGATTCTGACTTCCGATCAATTTCAATTCAAACTTGGTATTCCTTGGATTAGCTCCATGAAATCTATAGCCTCTCCTATTCATAAATGTTTGAAATTTCCCCATAATGGATAAATCATGACTATTGACCATAGCCTCTATTAGGATTTAGTTCCTTGAGAATCTATTAACCTAGATTTATTTTGGCCTTATATACCTCAACCAACTCAACCACATAGAGAGAATCTCTTCTAATCATATCAAGCCTACAAAATTCAAAATATTTGTGAGCTCAGCAAACCTAAGGATATCTCATCTCCTTTTCCTAGACATGGACTTCTTCCTACACCTCCCATATATGCTTATGTTCCACCTCCTATATATTATAAATGTTTTTTTTGGTGTTATCTCTCAACCTAGTGAGGTTCATTTCATTCTTCCTCCTAAGGAAGAAAAGGACTCGATGTTGATTGATCCTAAAAAAACCCAAATTTAATTAAAACCAAGTGTAACCATCATGCTCATGACCATCACCATAAACTTCATGCTAGAGCTAGTCAATGTGTTTCCTAAAATCCTTCTTCATCACAAACACCCACTCATTCTTTGATTCTGTTTGTCTAGCCCATGCATAGCTCGAAGGAGAAAGTTAATTTGAAAAATATGAAATTAAATAAACATGATGATTCTATTCATATCTTATATCCTATTATAATAAATTTGGATGAATAAGATACTCTAGATGATCATTCTTTTGATGTTCCTAATGTAACTAACAATGATATTCATGCTAGTGATTCTAATGAGATGTTTTAGCTTATTGATATTAATCATAATTTACCAACTATATTTTCACAACAATTATCTCTTAATCCTAGTGACAAAAAAAGTGACCCATCTTCATAACATGGTCCTTGTGTGGAACTGGCTATTTTTTCATCTATCGTGTTGGATGTGGCTCCTCTTGCATGTTTCCCACCTCCCCTAAACACTAAAAACTAAGATAAGGGGGTAGGTGATATGCTTTATTATCTCCTCTTGTGTAGTGGATTTAATGTGTATGCATGTTGTAATGTGCTTCCCCCATGATGTACTACTTTTTATATGTTTTGTTGATATTTCTTTAGATGACCCTTTTTGCTCAGTAGTTGTAAGGTGATAAAGGAATCAAAATGGCATGACATTCTTCTATTTGTATCTCATATTCTTCTATATGTTTTTACATATTATGTTGTCCATGTGTCACTATTCATAATTTCACCTTTGTGTTGTTTGGTTGGGGATGATGCAAAATGTTAGCTACCTATTCTTTTTGGTCTGTGTGATGCCGGCACAAAAAGACTCTTCTTCATAACTCTTGTTACATTATTCCATTGTGTTTGTAGTTTTATTACCTTTGGGGGATGATGATAATTCATTTTGATATATTATCTCATGTATTATCATATGATCATATTAGGCCCAAATTTAGTATATCCCTTACATGCTCTCTTTTGTCATGTGTTCATTTCCCTTGACTTTTCCTTTCTTTAGGGCATCTCATAGTGGAAATGTTTCTTGTGGGTGCATGTATGCTCCATTAAATCCATTTCTCCCATTAAGGTATTTGTAATTGATTTGAAATGGATGCATACACTCCATTTCATATTTCATATTTTGCACACACATACACAATGATTCAATGAAATCCCACTTGTAGATGCCCAAGGAGATATTACTTCCTTGTATTTATCCTTTTCATTGGAACCCTTAATGGAAATAATTTTGTCATTAAGGGCTGATCTTTCATTATTTTTTATCCCTAAGGATACAATGCTTTCCTTAGGCCTGATCACCCCTTTGATAGATCCCTTAAGAAAGACAATGCTTTCCTTAAGGATTGACCCTTTTTGATGGATTGACTAGAATAACACATCTTGCTAGGCCTTCAATTCTATCTTTTGCAGCACATCTCCCTTTATGTGATCCATATTAAAACAATACATTACTATGCTAGTGATCATGCTATTGGAGTTGATGAGTAAATAACCCACAACATCTGCATGCAAACATCTATCACAGAAAGAGAGAGAAGCAAGAAGCTAGAGAGGCTTGAATGGATGGATCCATGAAAGAGGATACATTCTTGATGTGCAAAAACAAAAGTTGCAATTCAATCAAATGAATGTTTCTCAATAATCTTACAAAGTTCTCAAAGCTCTGAAAACAAGAGGAGATCAATCCTTATAAAAGGAGATCAAAACCCTAAAATGGCAAACAAACCTAGGTTGCATGAGAATAATTAATAAAATAATTAATTATTATATGCCTAAATCTTAGCTTAAGCTGAAAGAGATAATAAGTGACTTAATAATTAAATTAATATGATTCAATCAATAAGAAAACAACTTATTACTCTAACACCCCCCCTTAAGATGAAATTTGGGAGAAGCTACAAACCTAGAAAGAACTACTAAAAGAAAATAGGTCCCGACAACAAAAGGCCTGATCAAGTACCCACGTATAAAAGTGAGTCTCTATAAAGAGGAGAAATAGAGAAAACCACATGGGAAAAACTCTACTCCAAAAAGAGACAAAGACTAGTTTGAAGGACTGAAGAAGCCTCCAAAACTAGGAATGTTCCAGAAAATAGGAACAAGGATGAACATGTACAACATCACTAAATCAAGAAGTTGAAAACTCTATCAAGAAGTAACTAATGAATTGAAGATCCTCCACTGAAATATGACCAGGTAAAGAAGATTGTAATCTACATGAGTTCCCTCAAATGACACTACTCGAATCAGGAGGCAAACAAAGGAAAACAATTGAAGTTAAAGATACAGAATACTGTAATCGACACGAGTGCCCTCAAATGACACTACTCAAATCAGAAAGCAAAAAAAGGAAAACACCTCAACTCAAAAATATAGATGGCATAAAAACACCAAAAGTCTAAAGAGATGATCAATCAAAGCTGGAAGAGTGCATCCAAAAATAGGAAATAAAGAGTGTCCATATGGTAAATAATCCATCTCACCGAAATGCATAGGTACCTAGCCACTGCATCCACCTAGTACATATAATCAAATACTAAATACATAGCTCACACTATCAAACCAAGGAAGTAGAATGAATAATAGTAGAAACCCCCCCCCCCCCCCATAATGCTGATAAGGGAGTATGATAGGTACACTAAAAATATCATCCAATATGAACTACAAGATACCAAGAACATCGAAGGTGTAGAAAGAGTACAATCACAAATGAAGATACCTGAGGCTAATATCATTGGAGGAATGCTCACATGACAAAAGTAGATGGAAAACAAAGGCAAACATCAAACCCCTCTTGGCACTTTATAATGGAGTGAGAGTACAAATAGCACGAACATGTGCAAGATTCCATACATGTAATAGAATGGCACTTTATCCCAGTATGTGTGCATAAAAGAATGCTACAAAAGTGAAGTATACACTGCTCAAAGGAGAGAGAAGTCTGTTGAAACAAAAGAGAAGCCTAAGAAAAGCCATTCCTCAAAAGGAAAAGATCCTAGGAGCTGAAACATCCAAGATATCCACCAAATTACAAAAATGCAAGAAACTAAATAAAATATACCTGGAGGAGAATCTAGAAAAATAACTCACAGCATTGGAAATTTGTTAGAACAATATTTCCAATGATATATCATTTTCCCAAAATGGAGTCCAGATGCACAAGATAGAGCTCCTGGAGTGGAAAACTAAACATCTAGCTTTGATAGTAAAAAACACCATAAAAAATAAAAAATCATAAATTCAAACCTCCAAATCTTGATAGAGCTCAGAACCATCTTTCGGACGATATCTTGTTTGCCCAATTTTTATACCGTATGCTCAAGTTATGAGAAAAAAACCCACAGGTATGTTGAAGGGCCCAAAAAATGGTGTAGAAAAGTGTTGATGCATGTTGACATCAGCAAATGACGGGCTTAAAATTGATGGTCATATGGCTGTCATGGCCAAAATCCACCCAGGGGCTTAAAAAATGGGCCCCTGGCCATCATACAACCAAGGGTAGAGGTTGCATCCATTAGGGGGTTAAATTTGATGGCCAAATGGCTATCACCGCCCAAAAAAACCCTTTTTTTTTTCAAAATCATCATACTTGCATCAGGATGTGTGCTAGGGACATACAGTCCATGTACGCTAAAAAATTTGCCTCAGAATGCAATGGCATCTGAATCAAACATCTTTATATGGATCTGGGGGTTCTTAGTCATTGTGAGCTCAACAATGAGGTCCGTTTGAGTAAAAAATGCTCCAAAATACCAATGACCACCTTGAGATCTGTGTCGGGGCCAGTTGAATTTTTTTTTTGATAGATTCCAACTTTGTCCAAATTGGACAAATTTTATATGGATCTATGAGGTCAGTTTGAGCCCAAGATGATTAGAAAGAGAGGTCCCCCCAAACCCAATAGAAAACCCTCTGAAACTATAGATCTGACAAACACAGCCAAATCTCTCAGGAAGAGGATAGGAGCCAAAAAATATGAATTTTTGATACCATATTGGAGTTGATGAGTAAATAACCCATAGCTCCCAAGAACACTTTCATGCAAAAACCTGTCATAGAAAGAGAGAGAAGTAAGAAGCTAGAGAGGTCTGAACACATGAATCCATGAAAGAGGAGACATTCTTGATGTGCAAAAACAAAATTTGCAATTCAATAAAATGAATTTTTCTCAATAATGTTATAGAGTTCTCAAAGTTCTGAAAATAAGAGGAGATCAATCCTTATAAAAGGAGATCAAACCCCTAAAATAGTGAACAAACCTAGGTTGCATGATAATAATTAATAAAATAATTAATTATTATATGCCTAAATTTTGGCTTAAGCATAAAGAGATAATAAGTGACTTAATAATTAAGTCAATATGATTCAATTAATAAGCAAACAACTTATTACTCTAACACATGCCTCTCTTTCTTCTTTCTCTCTTTCAAGTGATGCCTCTCTTATCTTAGTCTTGGATTTGATGAAGACTTGAGTCTCTTGGGGTCTTGATGTTTCTTTGTCTCCTTGACTTTGATAAGACCATTCTTATGCATTGATCCACTTTACCGTGAGAATGATTTTGTCTCATACTCTCTCTAAAGTGGGGGCTCAATGTATAGTCCTAAAAAGTTAGCACTCATTATGGGATACTTACCAAGACCTATTAACCCCTATTTTGGAAATTTCAAGGTCATAAAGTCAGTTATGTTTTATCCTAGAAACCTAAATTTTCTCCCCCCACTTCCTTTATTCCATCCTAGTATCCCCTACAATTATAGGCTCATTTCCCATGGTATAGGTCTCCATTTGCGGCATGTCCCAAGTATTTTGGGCCCAAAATTTGCCCAGGGCCCAATGTCGAGGTATTAGTGGGATTTCTTAATTTGTGGTCACCCTGGAGTAAATTTTAATACTAAAATAAGGGTGTAAAGTATAAAAGGACCTCTTCTCTCCTCATTTTCATATCATAACTAAGTGCAAGCATTTTGGCAATCAAGTAATCAAATTTTCAAGAAAGAAAGTACATTTGGATTTAAGATTTGAAGGAAAGCATCCCCATTCGAGATCTCCAAGTCTTCATTTCCTTAAAGATCTATCAATTCAAAGGAAATATTCTCCAATTGAATCAATTTTATCTCCCATAATGGCCAAGTAGAGTAATTATTAATCAATCATGAAGATTCATCATCCATTCTTTCTTCTCTCTCTCTTTCTTTGCAAGTATATTCAAGCATAGCAACATTCAAGATCTAGGAGTCACAATCATAGATCCATGCATTTCTAGGGGCATCCTTATTTATGCATCCCATTCCAAGGTCAACTCTTAGGATTCCAATAAAATTCAAGTATCTTCATGGGTATGAGCATTTTCTAGATCCATCAATGAGGGTTTATACAAGGTAAATCTACCATTTTATTTTTACATACTTTCCTTTATGCAATTTCGATCTATTTTTAGGGTTTCTTCCTAAATAGGGGTTTGACCAAGGTAAACCCCTTTTCATAACCTTTTTCCCCATTCTTATGTGTGTTGGACTAGGTTGTGGAGCCATCAGATCAAGATCTGATAAATTAGATACAGACATAACTCCTCAAGAAAATTTAGCCAGAGTTGCTAGGTACATAATCCCATTAACAACTTGTTCCTAATTATAGGATGACTTTCATCTTGTCCTTGCCATTTTTTCTCATATTTTAACCATAGGTCAATCCTCTACTTTGCTTTCCAAATATGCAACTTTCTACTCAATCTTAATTCATTTCTATCTATTATTTATAGTTTTATGCACCTTCATCTAATTGGTATCTAAAACACTTTAATTGAATCCATTTTATCATTTCCATTTCTCCAATGGAATTCATTTCAATGAAGGATCATTGTCCCCAATTAGCGCTTGAGTATCCTCTTGAGTATGTTGAGGGAATATTCCTTCTAAATGTGTAATTGTAGAAAAGGGAGGTGATTTATATACCCTTTTACATTGCTTCCTCTTTCCCATACTATATTCCTACTAAAAAATATAATTTTGCTACATGGATTAAAATTTTTCCTTTTTGGAAAACATCTGTAAAAAATTAGCAAAAATTTAATGTATAAATGATAGATTAGTATCTAATTTTATGTCATGTGCATCTTATCGATATTTATTATTATACAAAACTCAATGCATGAAATGTTAAACCCTTAAACAATTTTCCTAGATTTGTTTACTCTAATTTTAGTGTTTGGACAAGCATTTTTGGTATTTTTGGAACCACGAACACAATAGTTTGGTCCACTTTGTCCCAAATTGCACCCAAAAATTATTGATGGTTAAAATTCTACCTCATATTTTATTCTCTATGACATACACTGAAAAAATAAATTTCTCATTTTTTATAAAATGGTAGTCAATCTTTTGATTTTTGGCCACTTCAAATGCTATGGTGAGGTTTGTTTACCTCCAAAGTTATCCAAAAAATTTCTCAACTTTGAAACCCATGAAAAAGAGATTTAGATGTCAGATACAAGGGGTTTGTTGGATCCACACTATTTATCTCACAAAGACAAGGTATGTAATTGTGGGGAACTAAAAATAACTCTAAAAATCCCCAAGCATTATTAACCTAAAAATAGTGTGCCTCTTAAATATTGAATGTACCAACATTTATCTCACAAAGATAAGGTATGTGATTGTTTTAATTTGTATAAAATATTTTACAAATAATATATTGGTATTTACTCATATTTCCTCAACTCTAGGGTTTAAATGTATAATTTTTATTTTTATTTAGTTTTAATAAAAAATATTCCTACATGTTTTTTATTTGTATAATTTTAAATTCTACATAGATTTGAAATAAGTTAGATCTATAACAAATTCACTAGTTCCTCACTAGGGTTTGTAGAGCTTTTTCCCCTACTTTAGCTCTAAGGTTTCAATATATCTTCAAATCTCTTTGGAACCTATGTAAACTTATGTAAATTCTCTTTAGGGTATGTTAATCTCGTCCCCCTTCTGCTTCAACTTTAGGGTTTAAACATAATTTGTAGATCTCTTTCTCTTTCATAAAATTTAATAGTTCCTCTAAATGGGTTTTCTCGGTCTAGCTAAGTCACTTATAAAATCTAAAGTAAACTATATTTTCACATGGTAGTACATTTAGATTCAAAGTGGTTGACATAACTTTAGATATTTGGCTAGTTAACATGTAATACTAACTTTACAATTCATATATGGTTTAGTGCCCAAAAAAATTTCATCCACCTTAAGGGTATTTGCACTTGATAAGGCTAATAATACTATGAAAATGCATTAATGCTAAATAATTGGTTTTTTAAATGAGCATATATATGTGATGCATCCCTTATATAAATAATATGTATGATCCTAACTTATCTTCTCTTGTTTATATCATCTTCCTTAATCAACACACTCAAAGAATTGAACACTTAGGTGTTTAGGCCCACTCTTAACCTTTAACCTGACATTTATTTTTTGTAGTGTTTGTTAGGGAATTTTCTTGTAGGGTCAAACTTGGCAAAAATATAGGGTAGATTCTCAGTTAAAAGGGGCTCCAAGTTTGCAAGAAAAGCCTAATTGATGAGGATTGGATAAGATCCTCCTTCTGCTTCGAGCTCCACAGGACTCAGGCGGGTATTGCCTATGAATAGGTTACTATATTTCAAGTAAGCTTTTGATTAGTGGATTTGGTCTTCACTGTCATGCTATTTAGGCTTCAGATCACTTCAACAAAAGATCACTCTATGGACAGCTGAGAATCTCCTGATACAGAGCTTGACAATAGAAACTACAAATGTAATAACATAGACAATGAAATAAGGAAGTGAATCCTTCTTCTTTTTGTGAGTACAACTCAAGGAAGGTTAACCTCCGATTCTCTCTTCAAGGAATCAACAAACTGAACTATATCATCTAGATATAGTCCCTTTATAGTAGGCATAAACTAAAGAAATTGAAATATACTAGTAATGATAAATTTTGTGCTTGATGATAGAAAGGTAGTTGCATAAACAAAAATTAGACTAGTGCCTAATCCTTTGGGCAGAAGAGTCTAACATGAATCAACAGAGGAATTTCAAGAAAATATAATAGTGTGCCTTGCAAACTACATAGAATTTAGACAGAATGCCTGACAGACTATCTTCTCAATCTTAGATTGTTATCATCAAGATCTCAACAGATATGTTCATTCTCTGAAATTGTACATGAGGATTTAATCCTTTCCTTGAAAGAAAGTCATGAAATAATTAGAGTAATTGCCTGACAACTAGTATGTTTTTATGTGCCTTATAGATGAAAACATACAAGAACAAACATAGAGCCAAGAGATAGTAACAGAACCAAGACAGAAATTATATTGTATTTCATGAAAAGTGTATCAATACATACAAAGAAAAACTCTTTACTCAAAGACTCGAACTCAAAATAAGAAGTCTACTCTACAAAGCTTGTATTTTTTAACATTCATCATCAAGGGACTTGCTCATAATAGAGCAACTATCGGAGCCCTCCAAAAAGAGGAACAGGAACCCCAAAAATAAAGAAAAGAAGATAATAAATAGCAGAAGGAGAAACCCTAAAATCTGCACTTGACCAACACCTGTCCATTCTGTAAATCTAATCTCACTATCTTTTCTCTCCTCTGAAAATATGATCTTTTCAGGCACCTCCAAAATCTGATCTACTGTCCTTTTTTGAATAAAATCTGCTCGTCTACTAGAAATCTGATTAATTTGTCCTTTACTCTTCCTTGAAATGTGATTTAGTCCTCTGTACCCTTTTTTCCTATCACCATGCAATTATGATTCATTCCCTCTGCCGGATCTGCAAAATCAATCAATTTTGGAAAAAAAGTCTCCCCAAAATCTGGTTGTGGATTAAAAGCCTTCACTACTCTCAGCAACTTGATTTGATCTGATTCTAACTATTATCATTGCATCTGTTATCTTCTGGCATTTCTGAAAATATATTATACTACCATATTCTGATAAAAATGAATCTCCCAGACATTTTCCCATGAGCAGCTCTGTCATTGAAAATTTTTCAAGTTTTCTTTAATGTTTGAACTTTTCTATTTTTAAATCTTTTATAACTTTTAAAATCTGCACATGCCACTAGAACTTGCCACTTGTCACAGTTTCATTGGATGCTCGGACAAACTCAAATTTAACCCTAGTCCATCTGAAGATCTGGAGACTACATGAATCTCTAAGTCTCTGAATTATTTCCTTGACCATGGTTTCTTTTAAAGACTTGAAGAAATCCCTTTAGTCTCTAGATCTCTGAATAGCAATCTAGAGACTTGGAGACTAAGTCTCTGAGTCTCATAATCATTTCGAGACTTGGAGACTAAGTCTCTAAATCATTTCTTCTCTTTATATTTCTTTATAAGATTTGGAGACTTCCTTTAGTCTCTAGGTCTTTGAATCCGCATCCGGAGACTTGGAGACTAAGTCTCTAAGTCTCTAAATCATTTCTTCTCTTTATATTTCTTTATGAGATTTGGAGACTGTCTTTAGTCTCTAGGTCTCTGAATCTGCATCTGGAGACTTGGAGACTAAGTCTCTAAGTCTCTAAATCATTTCTTCTCTTTATATTTCTTTATAAGATTTGGAGACTACCTTTAGTCTCTAGGTCTCTGAATCCGCATCTAGAGACTTGGAGACTAAGTCTCTAAGTCTCTAAATCATTTCTTCTCTTTATAGTTCTTTATGAGATTTGGAGACTTCGTGACATGTGTCCCTTTCTGCAAAATTTCTTCTAGGCCCACTGGCACAAAAACTGAGGTGGACACACAAGCCTGGGCAAGCATAGCTTCCAGCACTTTGATTCACTTCATATGTTTGGAGCATTCCATATAAACACTTTAAAATTTGAAATTGGGAGCAATGTGGGATAAATGCTATGAAACTATTGCTGATTTTTTATTGCTGCCAGTACTTAGAGGACCATAACTTTTGATTTTCAAACTAGGTTTTTCTATAAAAAATTGATGTACAATGCACACATGGTCATCTCAAACATATGTAAATTTCAACCTGACCCAGTTCGTATTTTTTGATTTATGATAAAAAAAAATGTGACTGGAAATCTGAACAATGCACACTCAGAGAATATTGACAATTTGCAAATGGAATGGCTCTGGCAAAGTGACTAAACGGGCACATGGGGAGCTAAAAATTGGCATGATGACTTATTCCCTTGTCTAAAGCATTATGCAACAACTAACACATTACAATCAATCTCTAGGAAAAAAATACAACCATCCGAACAGGGCCTCTGACTAAAGTATACAACCGTCCATCAAACTATTAGAAACTACAAATGGAATCAAATTGGCAAACTGGACAAATGGATTCATCACAGTCTGAAAATTGAAACATAAAGGGTATTTGACCCCTGGAAAATGATGAAAAAGGAATTTTCTCAATAGGGTCAACTGGGTCAAAGATATGATTGGTCAAATAGGCCCTTCCAGAATTCTAAATCATTACACAAATGCATGACAACCACAAACTACCAACTTTGAGAGGTTCGAAACCTAATCAAACAGATTCAAGATGACTTGAAAGTTGGAACATAGGTTCTTTGATATTCATACTAACATCCTCAAAATGGAAAGTCATGAAACATTCTTGGATGCAAGACATTCAAAGGCAAACTGGGCCACAGTACTCTATTTGACACTTAGGCAGAATTGTGCAATTTGACACTTGCTCAAAATGGAACTTCACTGAATGATTCAGGATGATAGAATAACATCATAGGATGCATGCACATACTAAATGGAGTGTGTTAAACACCTGGGACACCTCATAGGCTTCAAAATGATATTCAGGTACATATGCATGAAAAGCAATTAAAGGGCTTCAAACTGCAAAATTTAACATGGTAATCAAACCCATGTTGCATTTTTGAGTACCAATAGTGGCTCTAACTATAGATGTATGCCCCTTGTGGGCATGTAGAGAACCTTCAGAATCTCATGGTTGAAGCAGACCACCCTGAAACTTCAAATCAAACTTTATCTCTTTCTTCTCAATTCACCTTTCCATCCTAACATCTCTTCTCAAAAAATGGGAACCTCTACTGAAAGCAAACACACAACTAAAAGCAAAGAAACTATACAATGGATCACCTTATTTACAAAAAGGGCCACAATCACAAAATTGGGATCATCATTTACCTCTGTCAAATGTTCGATTCTCATTTGCATGAATCCAAGGTAACTTGAAAACACTTCTTTTGCTGACAAGACCTAACATACTGACATACAATTTCAGCATACCATAAAGAAAATAATCAGTATCTTCTCTATCATGAAGCACTTGAAAGTCACTAAAAATTTGAAAGTACTAATCAATATGCAACATAGAAATGTCACACCCTTCAAAAATCATAATCAGTCAAGGAAGAAAACATTCTGATTTAAACATATAGCTGGACATATGCTGCCTATCTTCAAAGATGACTTGAACATCAAAATAAAAGTTTTGAAACTCAACCTCTTGTACATCATGTGAATGCTCAAACAAATCACCTTTGACCACAACTTGTGGCTCCAAATCTAACTCACTTTGAAAAACATTAACATGCTAAATCGGGAAAATAAAAGATTCAAAATCTACCTAATAATTCATGCATTCTTCCTGATTCTTTTCAGCCTCTTTTGAAAACATAACATCTTTATTCATTTCATCAAATTCTTGAAGGAACACACATACCTCTGGCTGAAAAAGGGAATCATCTGTCGGACCTGAAACTTCATCCATTTCTTCATCAAACATTTCAAAACATGGCATAAATAGATCAATTGGTAGTCCATTACATATATCCTCATCCTGACACATGTTTTCCAAACTCACATCACTATCATAAGGAGCACTATTAGCAATGCTAATCTCAGTTTGACAAGACATTGCCTCAATTTTATTAACAATATCACAAACATCAATGTCAACATCAAATAAGTTGATTTCCATTTCTGGTGAAGAGTCAAAGTCAGTGTCCAAACCAAAAGAGAAACCTTCCTGAAAACATTCATAAACCAGTTCACACAAATCTGAAAGCAAATCTACGTGAACACTTTCAGTCATGTCATCACTTAAACAACTTTCATTTTCATATTCAGAACTTGTCAAGTCAATGGAAGAGTTTGGAAATGCTGAGACTGACTCATCATCATAAATTGAATGTATCTTAGACTTGACACTATCACTTTCACAAACATCCAATGTCTCTAAATCTGAAAAATGAAAACCATTTAAATAACAAACCTCTTGCTGCAAATCAAAAAGAGAAAGCATCAATTCTGGCTCATAAGAATCAATATGTTTATTAGATAAGTGATTACAAAGATCTCTTGCAAGATTTCTCAAGTAATCATCATTTTTAGGAATTACAACATCATCATATTTCTGCTCTTGTACTGTCATCACTGAGAATTCATTTTCTCCCAAATCAAATGACTGATCATTACTTTGAATCTAGGGCTGACTACGAGAATTACAAACAAAATTAGGCTCAAAATTCTGAAACAATTTTGAAGGCCCAATCTGATTTCCATTTGTTGACATAACACTGACTAGATCATAACATTCATCTTGAATTTCACTACTCATTTGAATCACTGAATTAGTATCAACACTTGGGAAAGCCATCTGATGTAATCATGTATTCTCAGCACCATGGAGCTTTGGCAATCCGAACCTTTTCATTCTTTCTATATCCGATGCCAGCTGAAAAGCATGATGAAGACTTTGTGGTTCCTTGTCTCTCAACAAATAACCCATTTTACTATCAAATGCAGCCAAGTAAATGACTAAGGACAATGCATCATGTGGCCTACATTTCTCAGGAATCCTTCTTAATGCTTGCCTGACTCTAAGATTGAAATCATTAACTAACTCATTTTCTTCTATGTTGATGTCAATAAGATCAACTAACAGACTGTACTCACAAATAAATTCTCCATATGTCTCAATGAATGCCTATTCAAAATCCTTCCAAGAATGGATAGAATGGTGGGATTGAAATGAAAACCACTCCCTAGCACTTTCCGTCAGTGACTGCACAAACAATCTCATAATCACATCTTCATGGATGACATCAAAATCCTCAAACAGGTCCATGAATACACTCAAATGCTTTTCAACTGATTCATCTTTTCCCCCATTGAATTTGGGAAAGAATTTTCTAATTTTGGGGGGCATTACATTTGGGTAACTAGGAATACCCTCAAAGTCTAGAGGTGAATAACACTTATAACCTCTTCTATCTCTTGACTGGGATACTCTTTGAGACATGACAACATTTGAAGATACACAAGGCTGAGAAAACTCTGAATACATTTTACTTTCTTTCTTCAATCAATCACAACCTTGTATATGCAAACTCAAGCATACATATTATGTAGATTTTATCCACAATGAAACTAACATATCCCCTTGGAAAATTATTTGCATACACTAAGACACAACAACTAAATGTACTCAAAATCTTGTATGCAAAACACATTAACCCTTCCCTTCCATCTTAGTTCTTTAAAATCATTGAATAGGGAGACAATTTTTCACATGATTTTCATGAAACAATTTGGTATGAAAATCAAATACCTGGAGATGTTGTGATTGCTGCACACACACTGATCTGAAGCTTCTCCAAATCACTCTTCAAACACGGGTAGAGCTGCCACCTCTTTGTAAAGGACCAGACTGAGACAACTGAGAACTTTCCTCAAATCTAAACCATCTTTAAAACCAGAAAACACAACACAACCTTAACATAATACTAACTATTTGTCAGGATCACATATATATCAATATTTTCATTACAATTCACTGATCAAACAAATATGCCAGAGTTGCCACTCACATTCAGTGAGAAGATATAACAATTTTGAAAAGAATTGACTCTATATCCAAACTGGACCAGACCCTGGGATGATTAAGCAAAGCAAGGAATTGGACATCTTAAACTTGTTGTCACTTACCATGATTCCCTAGTAGAGTCACCAATTTGTTAGGGATTTTTTTGTAGGGTCAAACTTGGCAAAAATATAGGTTAGATTCTCAGTTAAAAGGAGCTCCAAGTTTGCAAGAAAAGCCTAATTCATGAGGATTGGATAAGATTCTCCTTCTGCTTCGAGCTCCACAGGACTCAGGCAGGTATTGCCTATGAATAGGTTACTATATTTCAAGTAAGCTTTTGATTAGTGGATTTGGTCTTCACTGTCATGCTATTTAGGCTTCAGATCACTTCAACAAAAGATCACTCTATGGACAGCTGAGAATCTCATGATACAAAGCTTGACAATAGAAACTACAAATGTAATAGCATAGAAAATGGAATAAGGAAGTGAATCCTTCTTCTTTTTGTGAGTACAACTCAAGGAAGGTTAACCTCTGATTCTCTCTTCAAGAAATCAACAAACTAAACTATATCATCTAGATACAGTCCCTTTACAGTAGGCATAAACTAAAGAAACTGAAATATATTGGTAATGATAAATTTTGTGCTTGATGACAGAAAGGTAGTTGCATAAACAAAAATCAGACTAGTGCCTAATCCTTTGGGCAGAAAAGTCTAACATGAATCAACAGAGGAATTTCAAGAAAATACAATAGTGTGCCTTGCAAACTACATACAATTTAGATAGAATGCCTGATAGACTATCTTCTCAATCTTAGATTGTTATCATCAAGATCTCAATAGATATGTTCATTCTCTAAAATTGTACATGAGGATTTAATCCTTTCCTTGAAAGAAACTCATGAAACAATTAGAGTAATTGCCTGACAACTAGTATGTTTTTGTGTGCCTTATAGATAAAAACATACAAGAACAAACACAGAGCCAAGAGATAGTAACACAACCAAGACAGAAATTGTATTGTATTTCATGAAAAGTGTATCAATACATACAAAGAAAAACTCTTTACTCAAAGACTCAGACTCAAAATAAGAAGTCTACTCTACAAAGCTTGTATTTTTTAACATTCATCATTAGGGGACCTACTCATAACAGAGCAACTACAGGAACCCTCCAAAAAAAGGAATAGGAACCCCAAAAATAGAGAAAAGAAGATAATAAATAGTAGAAGGAGAAACCCTAAAATATGCACTTGACCAACACCTGTCCATTCTGTAAATCTAATCTCACTGTCTTTTCTCTCCTTTGAAAATATGATCTTCTCGAGCACCTCCAAAATCTGATCTACTGTCCTTTTTTGCATAAAATCTGCTCATCTACTGGAAATTTAATTAATTTATCCTTTACTCTTCCTTGAAATGTGATTTAGTCCTCTGTACCCTCTTTTCCTATCACCATGCAACTTCTATTCATTCCCTCTGTCGGATCTGCAAAATCAATCAATTTTGAAAAAAAAAGTCTCCCCAAAATCTGGTCACATATTAAAAGCCTTTACTACTCTCAGCAACTTGATCTGATCTGATTCTAACTACCATCATTGCATCCATCATCTTCTAGTGTTTCTGAAAACATATTATACTGTCATATTCTGATAAAAAATGAATCTCCCAGGCATTTTCCCATGAGTAGCTCTATCATTGAAAATTTTTGAAATTTCTTTAATGTTTGAACTTTGCTATTTTTAAATCTTTTATAACTTTTAAAATCTGCACATGCCACCAGAACTTGCCACTTGTCACCATTTCATTGGATGCTCGAACAAACTCACATTTAACCCCAGTCCATTTGGAGATCTAGAGACTACATGAATCTCTAAGTCTCTGAATTATTTCCTTGACCATGGTTTCTTTTAGAGACTTGGAGAAATCCCTTTAGTCTCTAGATTTTTGAATAGCCATCTGGAGACTTGGAGACTAAGTCTCTAAGTCTCATAATCATTTGGAGAGTTGGAGACTAAGTCTCTAAATCTCTAAATCATTTCTTCTCTTTATATTTCTTTATGAGATTTGGAGACTGCCTTTAGTCTCTAGGTCTCTGAATCCACATCTGGAGACTTGGAGACTATGTCTCTAAGTCTCTAAATCATTTCTTCTCTTTATATTTCTTTATGAGATTTGGAGACTGCCTTTAGTCTCTAGGTCTCTGAATCCGCATCTGGAGACTAAGTCTCTAAGTCTCTAAATCATTTCTTCTCTTTATATTTCTTTATGAGATTTGGAGACTGTCTTTAGTCTCTAGGTCTCTGAATCCACATCTGGAGACTTGGAGACTAAGTCTCTAAGTCTCTAAATCATTTCTTCTCTTTATATTTCTTTATGAGATTTAGAGACTTCGTGACATGTGTCCCTTTCTGCAAAATTTCTTTTGGACCCGCTAACACAGAAACCAAGGTGGACACACAAGCCTGAGAAAGCATAGCTTCCAACACTTTGATTTACTTCATATATTTGGAGCATTCCATATAAACACTTTAAAATTTGAAATTGGGAGCAATGTGGGATAAATGCTATGAAACTATTGCTGATTTTTTATTGCTGCCAGTACTCAGAGGATCATAACTTTTGATTTTCAAACTGGGTTTTTCTCAACTTTTTTTGATAAAATGCACACATGGTCGTCTCAAACATATGTAAAATTCAGCTTGACCTAGTTCATATTTTTTTAGTTATAATAAAAAAATGTGACTAGAAATCTGAACAATGCATACTCAGAGAATATTGACAATCTGCAAATGGAATGGCTCTGGCAAAGTGACTAAACGGGCACATGGGGAGATGAAAATTGGCATGATGACTCATTCCCATGTCTATAGCATGATGCAACAATTGGAACATTACAATTAATCTCTAGGAAACAGATACAATCATCTGAACAGGGCCTCCGACTAAAGCATGCAATTGTCCATCAAACTGTTAGAAACTGCAAATGGAATCAGATTGGAAAATTGGACAAACAGATTCATCACGGTCTAAAAATTGAAACATAAAGGGTATTTGACCCTTGGAAAATGATGCAAAAGGAATTTTCTCAATAGGGTCAACTAGGTCAAAGATATGATTGGTCAAACAGGCCCTTCCGGAATTCTGAATCATTACACAAATGCATGACAACAACAAACTACCAACTTTGAGAGGTTCAAAACCTAATCAAATGGATTCAAGATGACTTGAAAGTTGGAACATATGTTCTTTGATATGCATAATAAATATTCTCAAAGTGGTGAGTCATGAAACATTCCTGGACGCAAGACATTCAAAGGCAAACTGGGCCACAGTACTTTGTTTGACACTTAGGTAGAATTGTGCAATTTGACACTTGCTCAAAATGGGACTTCACCGAATGACTCGGGATGAAAAAATAACATCATAGGATGCATGCACATACTAAATGGAGTGTGTTAAACACCTGGGACACCTCATAGGCTTCAAAATGATAGCCAAGTACATATGCATGAAAAGCAATTAAAGGGCTTCAAACTGCAGAATTTAACATGGTACTCAAAACCCATGTTGCATTTTTTAGTACCAATAGTGTTTTCATTTTGGATTTTCCATTTCTACTATTTTATGGATTTCATTCTTGGGTACACTAACCAACCTCATTTATTAGATCAAAATTTTGTGCACCTCGTGTGAAAATTAAACATTTTGATTCTTGTGCACACTATTCACAAAATTTTTAATCCTACCTCAAACCCCTATCACTTTCCATTATCAAGTGAGGGATAATAATAGACAATAGGAGAGGAGAGGTTATTGATGGAATAAACAAAAATAACACATGAAATTATTTGCTAGAGCATATGAGCCTATTGAAATAGAGTGTTCTAATTTTCTACTCATTTTATTTGTAGTTATATTTGTTATTGTGAAGGAATCATTTCAAGATATGCATTCAATGAAACTACATTTATTTGAGGCATTGTGCTCTCTCTAGGATTTGTTTCTTATTTTTGAAGTCTTTTTTAATGATTTTCATAGTAAAAAAAAATCAATTGCTAACGATATATGCTTCTATCAAAAAAACAAATTATTGAATTACTAACCAAATAATATTAACTTAAATATAAAAAATGTATCTACTTTAAAATAATAATGGGAGGAATAAGTCACTCCCCGCAAGTCACGAGAGAAAATTCCTAGAGATATATAAGCCAGGCCCAGAAACAATTAACAACACAAAAACAAAGTCACATGGGTCACGCCCATAAGTAAACATCAACATTAAAATGGGCCAAGCCCGAAAGAGAAACACCCTCAAGTATCCAAATAAGTAGTCAAAGGAGGTGGAGGGTCTATTTCATCCTTCTTCCCCCATCCTAGCTCTTGAGTTGGTTCAGGAGCTAACATGATCTAGCCATCTATATTGTCTTCTTCATCCTCCTTATCCTCATGCCATGGATAGATCACCAATGCCAACCTAGGGAAGCCTTTGGAAGAATATGGTCAACCCAAATCATCCTCCTGAGATGGATAACTAGTAGAAGTTGGTGGTACCCAACTAGGATTGGTGGCGGGTGGCCAGATTGAGGGGGAACCTCAAAAGTGGGGTTGAACTTTATAACTATGTGAAAAGAACTTGTGCTAAGGAGAACTATGACAAGGAGGTTGTGAATGTGAATTGTCCACTTCCCTTCTGGAAGAACTCTGTCCACATCACCACCCATGAGAAGCTAAGTGGCCACCTGAAATGGAACCCTAGCCACCATGTATGGATAATTTCCCCAATGTTGTATTAATTCTTGCAAATGGGCCACCTCAAGGGAAACCTTATTAGCCTAGACCTAAACTTGTAACATGATGTAACATGACATTATTGCATATACATGCTTCAGAAAATATTGACACATTAGCATCAATAAGGGCATGTGAAAAAACTACCATATTTCTATCTTTTCAAAGTGAAAAGAGAATATCCATTCTGAAAGCGTGCCAAAGCTGCAAAAAGAAAAGAGAAGTGGGGGATTATCTCCTAGGAGGATCATATGCCATGAGAATGATGAGACAATATTATGGAGTGTTTTTTTTATGATTTTCTAGGAACAAACTTGAATATCTTATGGTTTTCATGAACATTATACAGTCTTTTATGTTTCTAAGTTTTAGTTATATGTCTATTTGACACTTATGAAACTTAAGGACACGAATGGATATATATATATATATATATACATATATATATATATACATATATATATATATATACATATATATATATATATACATATATATATATATACATATATATATATATATATATATATATATATATATACATATATATAGATATATACATATATATATATATATATATACATATATATATATATATATACATATATATATACATATATACATATATATATATATACATATATATATATATATACATATATATATATATATACATATATGTATATATATGTATATATGTATATATATATGTATATATATATATATATATATATATATATATATATTAATGAATGTCATGATAAAATCTGGTATCTTTCTTATCTAGCTTAATGGGTAGATCTCCTGCAACTATATGACAAGGCCATGTTAAAATAGGGAAACTTATTATAATCTATGTCTTGGATTTGTGTCTTGGATTCTGTTGTGTTAACCTTATACAGGAAGAATAAGTCAGCAAGGAGCGCATACTCAAGGATGAGTGGGTCTTTCAAGGCAGATAACTATTTCATTTGATCAATCATAGCTCCACTCCTTCCATCATTTTGTGATTGTTGATTTAGTCCAAGTTAATCTAGTTGCCACCGTTCCTATATTCTTGCAACATTTAAGTGTCTTATCTTCTTGCGTGAATGGTGTTGTCATTCATATAACTAAAGTTGTTATGATCTATAATGAAGGATCTAGTTTATAGGAGTTCTATTTTCCTAGTTGCTTTTAAATAAGTTGGAAGTGTTGATTCCAAGTTAGTTAGTCATTTTGAGAATTTCATATTGTAAACCAGCGATAGAGTAAAAGATACTTTGATAATCTATTGTACTTATGTTTTATTGAATGAATATATGATAGTTCTTCATTTCAATCTCTGAGTTATAATTCATTCATACTTCCATGGGGGCCCACATGGGAGATGAATTTCCTATTCGTGTTTTAGTAGGATTCAGTTCCGTTTCTTCAAGTTGTTAAGTATTGTTATTCCTACAGCCACTGGTAGCAGAACCAATGATTATTTCCTACAGCATAGTTTTACTTCTCAAGCATTATCTATTTACCGTTAAGTATTTTTCCTACAAGATGAGATTAATTAGTAGGTTCAGTTTCTAGTATAAGCTTCATGTAGCAATAGATTTTACTTTAGTGGTGATGACTATTGAGAAGAATTAAAGCATAAACTTTGCAGCCATCATCTCAAGTTCACGCTCCCGGATTGATACAATTAAATGAAGTCTAGCATAATGTTCCAAGAAAAAACATGATGATTTGTAGCAATGAATCACTATTAAAGGATGTCCGATCCTTAGGTTTCTAGGATATTATTCTGACCAGCCATTTTTGGCGTCACTGCTGGGGATGTTGTCAATTTAGTTCAACCCTAAAAGTCATTAAGTTAGTTTTCATTCTACATAATTTTGCATGCATAGGCATAGGGACCATCTTGGGAGATTCCTACCTAACCTTAATCAGGAAGAACCATTTGAGTTCTTAGACTTAACGTTTGAGGAAACCCAATTAGAAATCCCACATCAAGAAGAACCGTTTGAGAACATGTTTGCTGATACTTTTGATCACTTGCCTTCACCACCATCATTTGAGGAGTCTTACCATTTAAATACCCTTTTTGCTTGCCCTGAATATTTAGATAACACAATGGCTCATCCTGTGTGTGTGAAAATTGTACCTGATCTGTAGACACAACACTTCAGTAAAACATTAGAGGTTAGTTGAAATCAAAATCATGTAATGAATGAAAGCTAAACTAACCAGGTGATTTACTGTCTTCTAATAGTTGCGAGTATGACATTCTTAGATTGTATCGAGATCAGTGACCTTGACGACACCTAAATGAAGGATTTGAATGCAAAATTGATATGAAATGTGAATGCAATTAATCCTTTTTTTTTAGATGCAATAATATGATGAAAACTTGATATGAATCTATGCTAATATGGAAATTGATATGCTAAAATGATCTAACAATGATATGAAAAAGAATCTAAATGAATGTAAAAAAAACAAATTGATCTCACAATAGCCTTGATTCACAAGAAGCTTTGATTCTCCAGATAGCAATTCACTAGCATAAGTTTGCAAATTATGAGATTATTTGAGATGAGTTGAAGCCTTATTTATAGAAATCCAAGGCTTTGAGGATGCATGACAGAAAGCCATAAATCACTCAAATAACTCAGGTTGATTTTTGAGTTATTTTTAAATAAAGATAATCAACTCACAAAAACATGCAAAAGTAGAGTTTAACTCAAATTAGAAGTTTAGATCAACTTTAAAACTCAAAAATGATGTTGAGTTCCAAAAAGTCAATAACTTGCATTGATTTTTTGATTTGGAGTTTAACTACTCTTTGATTGTGCACATGGATAATTATGAATTAATAAATAAATAAAGTGATTTATTCTCAACTTAACTGATTTTTGAAAAATAATTGATTTATGGGTTAATCAATCATTTAATCAAATTTTTATTCAAAAATAATATCATCAAATATGACAACTTGCTTTAATTAATTAAATAAGAATTTAATCAATTAATGATAAGATTTTGGCTTTATTATCAAAATTAAATAATAATATTTAGGAATAAATACAATTAAATTCAATTAAATAATTAAGTGGCAGAATTAAATCTAATTAATTAAATATTGAGAATATTCAATTAATCAAACTTAGGATAAATAAGATTTGTCACTAAATAATCATTAAATTAAAGATAATTATGATGATTAGGAATATTACTAGGAATATTCTCCAATGCAGAATTTAAGATAATCAATTAGGATTCGATGATGTTCAGATGTGCCTTAGGTTAGGACTTTGATGTCAATTTCGTTCGATTTGATGATGTAGGAGATTAATAAACTTATAGCCCATTTTTGGGGTATTACATTTTGCCCCTCTTTGAATTACTATGTGAAGCGCAGTGGTTCAAAGATAGTCTATGTATGATGTTTGAAACTGATGTTTGATATTGATATTGATATGAGATAAAAATTGATTGAAAGATTTGATATGAAGATAACAGGTCCTAAATGACCAAAGATAATGGAAACTATAAAAGTAATGAACCAATGATTACAGAAAAAGTGTCAAAATGCCTGATTTTGAACCTTATGATTGCGAAGAAGTGAGTGACCGATTCCTGACTCAATTGTCTTAGCAGAACCACATAGGTATCACATCTGAACCCTTCAGTTACCGAAGAACCAAGGAAATAACACAATTGAACTAATAGTTGCAAAAACTGATATAATTTACAAGATTAGGAGAGTACCAGATTGATATGGATCTCGATGAATCTGATATGCCCCAAGTGATGATAGATTTGCCCTGAGTGATGAGGACTTTTGATGAATCAGCAACTAGACATGGTTGTTGTCTTGATTACTGAGGAAAGATATGATTTCAAAATTAGATATGATTTCAAATTTGATTATAGACTTTGAATGATATGCAATACCATGCCCCCTTCAGGATTAAAATTGAAATCTGATAAGAATAGTCAACATTGACAGTTTAGAAGCATGCTAATTGATGTGAGAAGTGGTTAAACATGTCTGGGAACGCATTCTGCATTGTTTAGAGGTCCAAAAGACCAAGTTTGAGTAGGTTAAACCATAAGTTGACCATAGTTGACCAAGTTGAAATTTTGATAGTTTGATGTAAGATAATCAGTTAAGTTGAATACTAGATTTTTGTGATGATTGAAGGTTGATTATGCAAGTAGTTAAGAATATGAATGATTTTAGATTTTGATTTTGATCCTGAAAAAGGATTCTACTTGCTATTTCGTTGGAGGAACCTTCACATGGGATTCAACTCTTGTTAGATTGGAAGAGGTGATTGAAGAATCTTTTAAGTGTTCAAGCAATTTGTGAGATCATGCAAAGTGCAAAAATGCAAAGAAACATGCAGGATGATAATGCAACCCTAGGACCTAGGACCTACTCACTGATCATGTGTCGATTTGTTATCATCATTAAAATTTTAGGTAACCAGATAAATCAATACAATGCCCACTAGCCATGAAACTATAGACATACGAATATTGATTTGTAATGATCAAGAACCAATACAACACCCACTAGTCAAACAACCATGGACATATGAATATTGGTTTTATTTTTGGAATGTCAGATTAGATACAAGCACCAAGGCACAAGCACCAAGACGACCTGAGTATCATGTCCATTTTGATATAGCAATTTGCATTTAACATACACATCAAATAGTCAAGAGATCATTCTAAATCTAGTGTGAATTACCCGTAGTGACCCTTTATCGTTCACATCCTTAGGTAAGATCGCGTTTCACAGTAGGAGAAAGAACTTACTAAAAAAGACAATAGTGAGATCAAACTTCCTTGAATTTTTTGGGTATCAATGGTCGAGGTACTCATGGCCATCCAATTCGAGATAGAGGCTCTTACAGTTGGACACCATTTCAATCTAGAATTTCCAAAGACGTTAGATTTTCACATACAAGTAGAAGACAAAGAAAAGATTATGCCCCTAGTCATCACTCTCTAAATCCTATAAAGGACATCATCGAAGAGCTTGAAGGGACACAATATGCAAAAATCTCAATGCGAATCAGTAAGCATACAAGGAGATAAAAGCATGAAAAGCACAGATTGTTTTCAGTTTGATGTTTGATGTTTGATTGCATTGTTGTAGATGCAAAATCCTTTTTGGAGACAAGACAGACTAACTGACTCAAATGAAGCTTCAAAGGACTCTGACCAGATATGATACATCTAAGATATACTAGAGACCATATGATTTGACATTGATTGCCCCCAAGTGTTAAGCATTGATAAGATACAGACGCTTGAGCTGATTGGTGTACAGACCAACTTATTGAAAACTAGAAATGTAGAAACAAACCGGGAGATATGTACAAACTAAAGAAAAACTGAAAGCTGAGAAAGACCAAGATTGTGCTGATAGATGGAGCATTTTGAAACAAGTGGAACCCATTTTCTAGGTTTTCACCATCTTGGCAGAGATTCTAATTTTGCTACCAAGGCGCCTGTTTCCAGGTTTTCACCAAGGCACTTTTTCTTTCTCATTTTCTTGTATTTTTCATTTTTTTAATTTTTTTGATATTTTTTTAATTTTTTGATTTTTTTTGTGAATCATCAAGGCGCCTATTGCTAGGTTTTCACCAAGATGTTTATTTTTTTACAACTTTTTCCAATTTAAAAAAAATTTCAGGACATTTTACCATACACTGAATGCTTTAGGCATGGAATTTCTTCAAATGGAGAATGTTGATTGGTTCTCGGAGCTGTTCTCCTTCAGTCATTGAGAGTTGATAGGCACCAAAGTCAAAAGTAACAGTGATTACAAAGGGATGCAGCTAGTTGGGTTCAAACTTCCCCTTGCGTTCCCGATGTGATTGATTTTTAGGATTTTCTCTCAAGACTAGATCACCAACCTGAAATTCTCTTTGTCTGACTTTCTTATTGTAGCCTCTAGACATTCTCTTCTGATATACTCTGAGATGATCATACACTGCTTGTCTACGCTCATCTAGTAGTTCAAGTTCTTGCAACCTAGACACTCTGTAGTCATCATCAGTTACTAGACCATGCATTCTGATTCTTAGTGATGGGATTTCAACCTCAATAGGTAGTACCACTTCAGACCCATAAACTAAAGAGAAAGGTGTAGCCCTAGTGAGTGTTCTGATACTTGTTCTGATACTGGTTCTGATACTTATTCTAATACTGGTTCTATACTTGTTTTGATACTTGGTTTTGATACTAGTTTTGATACTTGTTTTGATACTTGGTATACTTGATAGCATCTTTTTCCATTGCAAACTACCAAGCAAGATCATATCATGCAGTCTCAATGTCTAGCAAGGTGGAGAACAAGAGGGATTGGTAAGCTGGTGGAAGAGATGGAAGACAAGAGAATGAAGGAGAATGAAGGGGAGAAATCCTCAAGGGAAAACTCCTCAAGAATACCCAAGCTAGGGAAAATTTTCATGTAAAGCACATTTGGATAAGCAATTAAAGGCTAACATAGGATAAGTAACAAAAGTGTAATGCCAGAGCAGGAAAGGATGCAGTCCAAAGGAGTAGACATGTCAAGAGGTTTCAAAGCATCATGTTTTACTCTTTCTCTTTTCTTTTATTAGATCAAGACCAAAGGGGAAAAGGATAGCGATAGGTGAAAATGAATGGAGAAAAATGGATATGAAGGCTAAAAAAGAAGGGAATGAAAGCAAGATCACTATAAAATAGCTCACAAGATAGCCAAATGTTCGTGTATAGATCAACATTGTCAAGATCAAAGAGAGAAGATGGAATGGATGAAATATGTAGAAGAACTACGCATGATGTCTGATTGTCAGGTTTTCATCATGGTACTTATCCAAGGCACCACAAGGGAGTTGTTTTCACCATAGGATGAATTTATTTCTCTTTACTTTTTCTACCAAGGTGCCTGTTTCCAAGCTTTCACCAAGGCACATTTTCAATTTTTTTTTAATTTTTTTTTCTGTTTGGAAGAAGGCAAGCTTTTTAGATAATGCTCCTTGAAAGGATAAAATCATGATATGCCAAGGATTCAAGATGATATGCTCAAAGATGCTGATAAGGAAAGGAAGATAGAAGAGAAAAATGGAGGATAAAGTTTTATGTAAAGCAAGTGAGGTTGGAAGATAGGAGGAATAGGCAAATGAGGAAAAAGGATAGAAGGTAGAAGGATAATTAATGGAAGGATTGTGAAAGGGTGGATGGAAAGGAAGGCAAGATCAACATCAACACACACCTTGAAGGGTGGTGAGAGGATGGAGGAAACGTGAATGAAGGAATACGTGAAGGAATATGGTGAATGGATAGCAAAGGTTGTGGTTTAGGCACATGGAATGGAAGAATATTTTTGGAACAAGATGAAGTGGAAGTCTTGGGAAGCTTGAATGTCAACTTCACTTTTTGTTCAACACCAGACTCTTTCAAGAGAGACTTTGGAATCCATATAGTCGTAGGCTTTTCATTTCTTTTTGATGATCTAGAGAGAATATCTTTAATGATGGATTTTGGAACCCATACTTGTCTTGTAGTTTTTTTCTTAGATATCTCTTTTGACTCTATGTCTCCATGTCATTTAGAGGAGACATGGTGATCTTCTCTTTTTGATGGATTCTTGTATTGCTTCTTTTTTTCGTATTGAAAATTCAAGTTACTTCCAAAAGACTTGGGACTTGTGGAAGAAGGAGGATATGACTGGTTTAGATGGGTGGGTGGATGAAAAGGATTCAAGGGTATGCATCTATGTTGATCTTGAGGAAAGATGGGAGATGGAGGGATGTAAGGACCCAAAATGGATGGTGAATTAGGAGAGTTAGGAGGGGAAAGTGAAGAAGGAAGACATGAAGCCTTTTGTAGTGGTGGAAGAGGTCCCAGGATGGAAGTGGAAGATGCAAAAGGATAATTAACAAGTTCATCAACATTTATATGACAACCAAGGACATCAGCATCTTTAGAGTGAGCATTAGAATTTTTAATAGAATCGTGGACATCTTGAATATGAGCACCTTCTTTGATAGGATTGTTCAAAGCTTGCAAAGACTTAGGAAGAGTAGAAATTGGAAATGAACATGGAGTGGTAGAATAAGAAGATGGAAGACTTTGATCTTGACAAGGATCTTTGGATAGCATATGCGCATAATTTTTCTCTTAATTTTCAATAGGCTTAATATTGGAAGTAACAACACCATTTTTACCAACCTTAATGGAAGTATCATCTTTAGAAAGTGCAAGTGTAGTAAGGTTATTTTGATTGTCAATAAGCTCAATAGTGTAAGTAGTAGCTTGATCTTGCTTAGGAGAAGACTTAAGACATGGTGGAATGCATGAAAAAGGGTGTGCAAGATCAAAAGAACCCTGAAGTGAATAAGAGACATCATGAAAAGGATTGGATAACATGGAGGGTTCTTGATCTTGGTCTTTCTTTACATTATTTTCTTTATCATTAGAGTCCTCTTGACATGGAGCCACTTCTAAGGACAAGGAAGCATGTTGAGATTGTATGGAAGACTTTGGAAGAGATGGTGGAGGACTAGCTAGAGTAGGCATTATAGCATATAAAGGCTTAGATTCTTTAGGTTTAGCATTATTGAAAGTATTTGCAGCCAAGTGAAGGTTAGCTTGAGTTTCTTTAAGGGGTAGCTTTGAGGATAACTATAGGGAATCGTATGAAAAGTAACAGGACTTTCATTGGATGAAGGATTTGTGAAAGATTTGGAAGACTCGAAAGCTTTAGGAAGTGTATGGTTATTGGAAGAAGTAGGGGATGGAAGGGAACCATCACAAGATAAAGGTTTAGCATTAACATGATCTTTCTTGAGAGTGTAATCTTTATTTTCAGCATGAGAGTTCTTAGAGGAGAGATCCTTGTAGTATTGATGCTTCAAGCTAGCACGATGCATTTTATAGTCCTCGGTAGTAGTAGATGGATCATAATCAAGGTATTGTTCACAAAAATCATCAAAGTCCTTTTCAAAATTAGAATCATATGGATCACCATCATGATCTATCCAATGTGACATCCCATTTTTAGTAAGTAGGAACACACGATGAGGAGGACTCTTAGGAATAGAGGTGTCATATGTATCATTATATTATCCATCATCATAGTCATCATAGTCTCCAAAGATGGATGTGTCACTCTTTGTGGAAGAGGTGTCATAAGGATTATCACATTGCTCAAATTATGTCTAAGGGCATGGTGACATGTACAAGTCTTTATCTAATGGAAAAGGACATAGAGCTTCCATGGAGAACTCTTTAGGTTCCTTTTCTTTCTCAAGTTTGTTAAGTTTGACTTGCATAGCTTGCATCTGCTTCATCATAGCTGTGATTAGAATTTCTTCCTCATGTGTACTAATTTTTTGAGACATGTGTACTGATTCTCAATAGCTACTGCTCTATTCCTGACATAGTGATTTGTTCGATAGATTCTGGAAATAGGTTGAAAAAGCTAAATATCTGGCAATTCTGACAACTTTCAAAAATTTACCAAACGACACTCTACAGACTCGTACGACAGTGGGTATGCCATGAAATGATAGTTGCAAAACTTGTACGACAGTTGGTAGGTAATGAAATGATAGTTGAAAATATCATACGACAGTTGCAAGTAGGATTTTGACTTTTGAATTTTCTGGCATAAAAACTCGTACGACACTAGGTAGTTCACCATATGATAGTTGGGCAGTACTGAAAAGACATTTGACAAAAACTCATATGACTTTCTGACCTTCTAAGATGACTTTTGACTCCAGAAAAGAATTTTACTTTAGATTTTGCAAATTTAGGGTTTTCAGATTTGGATTGTTTGCAAATTGTATTGTCCAAATTTGAGGATTGTAATAGATTTGTTCATTTTCAGTAACTAGATAGATAAACAAGCACACAAAATAGAAAGCAAGTGATTTCAAACATGTCTAAAAATAATGAACAAGGGAAAAAGCAACTTTGTGCATGAACAATCAAGTGACTTATTCATTCTAATCCTCCGAAGCGCTAATTGTGTATGTTCCAAAATGTTTTGCAATAATGCACATATACCCTAGAAAATGAAAATTTGGCCTCGCTAGGGTTTTTAGTAATGGTTTGACTCTGCAACTTTTATGATCCAAAGGGGTGAACTCCAATCCTAGTGCACCAGGGTTTTGATACAGTCTGAAAACTTAATCTTTAGGAGCTGCTAGGGAGATCTAACAACCCAACAATGAACTGGACACCTATGAAGATTTCTTCCACAAGGACATTTATATAGCGGCTGTCACTACCATGGTAAAAATAGCTATTACTTCTTGAGGTTTCGTCAACGCAGTTTTCCCTATGAAGGGAATGTCTGCTATGGTTAACCCTCTCTAAAGATGACTCATAGTATTGTACCACAAGGGGACTTGGCTCCAGATCCAAGGTTTTTGACACCTTTTCACTTTTAACCCAAACAAAGCAGATAGATAAATCTGACATGCTAAGACAAAGTTTTGCTTCACCAAGGTCTATGATGTCAACTCCACGTGATCTATCAACCTCTCCGGGGAGAGAATGTATCAATCAATAAGAGAAGGTGCACTAACCAATTTTGATTCACTAAAGCTCATGACGTCAACCCCACATGATCTATCAACCTCTCCTAGGAGAGAATGTATCGATCAATAAGAGAAGATGCACTAACCAAGTTGAATGTAAAACCCACTAAGTATCCTCCCTACCTACAAGGATTCGCACTAACCAAGTTGGATGTGAAATGCCCTAAGTATCCTCCCTACCTACAAGGATTCTTTCATCAAGAAGGATTTCGCTAGGAATCCAATCTCTCAAGAATCACGAATAGTGTTCATAGGGCCTAATTACTATGTGAGCACATATGTATATTTCCAAAAAGCAAATCTACAAAAAGTACCCAAAAAGAAGAAAGAGGAACACTTAACGCTTAAAGCGAATATGAGATGAGTCCACAAGGTGGAACACTTAACACCTCACACAAGCTAAAAATGAGTCCCCAACTTAGAAAACAAGTGAGTTCCTAAAAGCATAAATGGGTTGCCAAGTGAAACACTTAACGCTTCTGTCCTGTTGACCCCTCCCCTTTAATGTGGCGCTGACCTTGCAACCACTGGGTGGAACAAGGGGTCAGTGGATTAGCTAGTCCAATAACCCAAGATAGCAATCAAGATCAATCACAAGTATCTAAGACTACTTAATGAATCCTTAAGGGGTCACAACCTAGTATCAATTATGCAAGTGTGTAGAAATAGACAAAAGCATGAAAAGATGCACATAAGCCAAACACATAAGAGATTTATTTTAAGTCCAAATCAAAATTTTATTAGATGAAGGAGAATACCTAGGATCCTTGCAATGCGCTTAGTAGATTTTACCTAATTTTTAGCAATTCTTGTTGAGCTTTTCCATGCAAGTAAGTGACGAACTCTCCAACAAGCAAACAAGCAAACAAGATATGCAACATATATTAAACTTATGAAAACCATAGGGTTAGCTCTAAAAATAAATTATTATCAGCAAAAATAACCAGTAATTAACTTAAATGACAACTCATATCATTCATTGAACCATGTAAAAAAAATAAGTGCATACCCATCACAAAACTTTATTTTTTTTGCTACATTTGACCTGGTCAACAAGATCTGATTTCTTTTTTTATGATTTTGGCCACAAAAATAGAAATTCAAAACAAAGACCCCTACTAAAAAATAGAGAACTTTTCAAAAATGTAAAAATTTTAGAAAAATCTCTTCATTTGTGCCCTAGAGACCCATTTTATCAAAACAGACCAATTTTTGTAAATTGACTATTTGAGCTATTATATTGCATCCAAATTTAAAACACAAAGATTGGACCCCCTATATAATTTAAAGAGATTTCTAAAAATATAAAAATTTCCAAAAAATATGCTAATTTGCATCAGATATTAATTTTTTCTGAAACTTCAAGAAATAATTATTAAAAATTCAAAACATCTCAGAAAATTCTTAATTTTTTACTATAGCTTTTCTAATATGTGTCCAACCTGCAAAAAAGATTTCAGAGAAAAAATCCAAGCTGTTTGAGAGATAAAATTAAATCTTTGAAAATTTAGGACTTTAACTCCAAAAAAAAAATCAAAACCAGCATGTAAAGGTGGGTTGCCCCATGGTGGGTGCCAGAAATGTGTGTGTGAAAATTGTACCTGATCTATAGACACAACACTTCAGTAAAACATTAGAGGTTAGTTGAAATCGAAATCATGCAATGAATGAAAGCTAAACTAACCAGGTGATTTACTACCTTCTAATAGGTGTGAGTATGATGTTCTCAGATTGTATCGAGATCAGTGACCTTGACGACACCTAAATGAAGGATTTGAATGCAAAACTGATATGAAATATGAATGTAATTAATCTATATTTTTTTTTAAATTTTAGATGCAATAATATGATGAAAACTTGATATGAATCTATGCTAATATGGAAATTGATATGCTAAAATGATCTAACAATGATATGAAAAAGAATCTAAATGAATGTAAAAAAAACAAATTGATCTCACAATAGCCTTGATTCGCAAGAAGCTTTGATTCTCCAGATAGAAATTCACTAGCATAAGTTTGCAAATTATGAGATTATTTGAGATGAGCTGAAGCCTTAATTTATAGAAATCCAAGGCTTTGAGGATGCATGAAAGAAAGCCATAAATCACTCAAATAAGTCAGGTTGATTTTTGAGTTATTTTTAAATAAAGATAATTAACTCACAAAAATATGCAAAAGTAGAGTTTAACTCAAATTAGAAGTTTAGATCAACTTTAAAACTCAAAAATGATGTTGAGTTCCAAAAAGTCAATAACTTGCATTGATTTTTTGATTTGGAGTTTAACTGCTCTTTGATTGTGCACATGGATAATTATGAATTAATAAATAAATAAAGTGATTTATTCTCAACTTAACTGATTTTTTAAAAATAATTGATTTATGGGTTAATCAATCATTTAATCAAATTTTTATTCAAAAATAATATCATCAAATATGACAACTTACTTTAATTAATTAAATAAAAATTTAATCAATTAATGATAAGATTTTGGATTTATTGTCAAAATTAAATAATAATACTTAGGAATAAATACAATTAAATTTAATTAAATAATTAAGTGGCAGAATTAAATCTAATTAATTAAATATTGAGAATATTCAATTAATCAAACTTAGGATAAATAAGATTTATCACCAAGTAATCATTAAATTAAAGATAATTATGATGATTAGGAATATTACTAGGAATATTCTTCTATGCAGAATTTGAGATAATCAATTAGGATTCGATGATGTTCAGATGAGCCTTAGGTTAGGACTTTGATGTCAATTTCATTCGATTTGATGATGTAGGAGATTAATGAACTCATAGCCCATTTTTGGGGTATTACACATTGTATACACTTAAAAATGGCTTCATTTATTAATTAAATATTTATTATTTAATTACTATTGACTTGATAAATTAATTAAATATTTATTATTTAATTAATATTTATTTCTTCTATTTATTAAGTAAATTATTCAATTTATTTAATAAATTCACTATAGTCTAATTCTATATCCTAAGTCTTCTAAATAGTCTATTAAAGTGATTTAATTAAATACACAATCACCTAAATATGACTAAGTCTCCTAGTCCACTTCATCCACCTAGTCACTTGACACATCACCTTGGCTAAGATAAATAATTATTATTAATTATTTATTCATATTTATCCTCACCCACACATGTCCTATTCTTAAGGGCTATGTTGCCTCATAGGACTTGGTCTCATGACCACATGTCCTCTCAACAACCAAGTCAAGAGACATTCCCTATTCCTAAGGGGCTTCTCAAGCCACCTCTAAGGGTCAAGGGTGACTCATAGGACACTTGTGCAAAGAGTCCTCATGAGGAAAATGTCTCTCCCTCTTTCTCTCTTTGGTCTTTGTGAGACACTTGACATGTGTCTTTCCCTTCCACCTTCTTCTCCTCCATGTCAATAAGAGAGGAACATCATCCCTATTCTTCCTCTCACATTCCAACTACATCCCCCTTTCTCTCAACTCCTTCAACCAAGTCAATCCTAGCCCTAGGATTTTCCACCTTTCATTCTCAACTGTAGGATTCTGCCACCTAGGCCTAGATCCTCCAAAACTCTATAAAAGGAGCCTCATTTCCCATTTGAGAGCTAAAAGGTATTTTTGATAAAAAGCATTCAAGCATTTAAGCATTCAAGCAATCAAGCATTCAAGCAATCAAGCATTCCATAGCAATCACCATTTCAATTTACATTTCATCCATTAGTTTGCATAAGCTATTGTGCACACAATTTCATTCAATCTCCACACTTTGGTAGCATCTTGGGAGAAGGCTTCATATTGGAAATCTGAGAGCTCAACATCTTCAAGAAATCAAAGCTAGGAGGACAATGGAGACAAGCTACATGGTAGGTGAAGGTAATTGAATTATTTTAATCATTTCATAGTTACTTTGCATTCTTCATTGTATTTGCATTAGATAGATTTATTGGCTTTTATAGTTAATTTATCATTTTTAGTTCTTAGACATCTAATTTGCATACATTTTTGGTGCTAGAAGGAGGGCCCAATTGGGCTTTTCACTTTCAATTTTTAGTTTTCCATGTGCAGGTTTTTCTACAGGTTATTCCTGCGCATTTGTCCACGATTCCTGCGCATCTGTTCATTTCCGCTGCACATCCATTTTCTCCCATCTAGTTTTTCTTCTTTGTCATATTTTTTGTGCATTCATTCAACTATCTCATGCATATATCCATTTTCATTGCGCATCCATAGTAACTACGCATACATACCACTAGACTACGCATTCATTAAATTGTTTCACGCATACATCACTCCTGCACATAAATCCATACTTGCTGCGCATTTATATCACTGTTCTGCGCATTTATCAGTTTCTGTAAAAAAATTCAATTTTCTGTTAGATTTGTTTTTAGCTAACATTTTAATAAGTGTCTATTCGTTCTAGTAGTTTTTTTAGGCTATTTTGTAGGACGTGATTTTGAAGACCCCATTGCTAAAAATAATTCTAACAGTTTGATTGCAGATTGCCAAGGGGTTTGCAAAATAAACTATAATCTCATTTGGGCTCAAAATATGACATGTTTTTGTTTTGTGTGTTTTCCTTAGCATAGATTCAAGTGTCTATTGTGTTTTTTCTTAATAGCATATCTGTAATCCCAAAATTATAACAATGTATCCTCTCCCCTTGCCATTCGTGGACCTTGGGTGTAAGAGAAATTGTTATAATTTTTAGAGGGCGGTCTTTGGTGGGAAAAGAGGTACTCACCCCAAGGAACGACCCAACCGATAACAGGCTAAAGCCAAGCCCTTCCAAAATGGTATATAAAAAATGCTAGTGTGATTAGTCTCACATTAGATAGGTGTGAATTTGTTGTGGCAACCAAAATCTCCTCCAGTACCCCAGTGGTGCGTTAAAGTCCTAGTTAGTAGAGGTGAAAGCCTTGCTTTGAAAGGATTGGGAGAGCCCCCTTAATTGGGAAAATGACTTGATCACAACCACCTGAATGGATGTCCTTACTACAAACTTTTGTTTAGTGGCCAAAAACCTTCTATCTGCTGGCTCAAGGAGTCACCCAAGCTCATGAAGACACCCCACATTACTCACGGTTCATAGTAGAGACAGCAGTTCTTTGGGAAGTAATGACCCATTGAATTCGGAACTTGGTGTGCCTGAGAAGTGAGTGCACTGTAAGGAGGAGCCTGTGCCTCCAAGTTCCTAGGTTGTCCGCTGTGGATTTGTGTGGCTAGATTTTATTATCCTAGTGGGGATTCAGTAGATATCCTCCTTGCCAACCTTAGGATTGTAAGCGTGTTTGTGCATTCATATTAGATTAAATTAGATTAAAATCATCTTTGTCTTGCATGTGTGTGTTTATGCATTTTTACTTTGCCAAAAACTAGAAAACATCAGAAAAAAAAAAAAATAAAAATTTCAAATCATCAAACCAGCAAAATCATCAAAAATTTGACAACCTACGCATACATCAAATCTTGCTGCGCATACGATCTATGTTATTGCGCATTTACATTTATCAGATCATATCTGTCAAAATTTGCTACACATTTGTTTAATTTTATTGGGCATATATCACACTGTCCTGCACATTTGTTGCTGTGCATTTACAATAGAGAGCATTCCCACAGGCTTTTGGAATTTCAAAATCACTTTTTCAGATACCCATTTTCGTCCTTAGTAAGATTCTGGAAAAATAGTCAAGTTACATAGACCTCTGATTTCTAATTTGATCACTTTCATCACTTTTCATCATCATTCCTTCCTCAAGAGTCAACAAATCACTTTCTTCCAATCTTAAGATTCTCAGTGTGGTGTTGAAAATTTACCTTATCTATCAGACTTTGATCTTGGTGAGCTTATCATATCAGGATATATCATCCTTAACCATCAAGCTTACTTAGATTATTGTTTCTTGACACCAATTTTTAGTATTTATCATATCTTTTCTACCAATCATTCTCCATATCTTTTTATCAAAAATCTTTCATCCCACAATCAATTTCATCCATTTTATGGTTCAAACTCGATCTCAGAAACTCAAACAACCTATTATTCCAGAATTCCTAAACAAAATGGAAGGCAATAACAGCAATGAAGAGAATCCTTGGCCCAAAGAGCCTCCTAAGAAAACTCATCCTCTCACATTTGATGACGAACCTACTGATGAGGAACTTAGGGATGCTGCACAAGATCCTAAATTTTTACAAGTCATGGAATGACTCATAGGCTTGGATAAAGAGATGTATTTCCTCATGTTTGCTCAACAAGGAGCTAAGTTACCAAGTGATTTTGATGTTACCTATCTTAGAGAACTAGTTCATATGAAAAATCAAGATATCCTTAAAGGTTCTCAAGATCCTCATGAAGCAAAGGAAATCAATCAACAATCCAATGCTTCTCAAATCAATCAACAATCCAATGCTTCTTAGATCAATCAATAATCCAATGCGTCTCATAGTGATCAACAAGAAAATGTTTTTCAAAATAATCAGCAATCCAATGATCCTCAACATACTCAACAGCATAATGTTTCCCAAAACATGCAAGGAAGCACATTATCTTTGGATCCCGTCCTACAACAAATCCAAATGCTTCAACAAAAAATCCGTGACATCCAAACTGGATCATCAACAAAGAAGTATTCCTTGGATGATATATGTCCTTATCCTTTTGATAAGAATTTAGCAATGATTCCATTCCCTCCTCATTTTGAGGTACCAAGATTTGACAAATACAAAGGAAATTCAGATCCACAAGACCATATTCGTGAGTTTTGTGCTGCTTGTATTGAAGTCGCTCACAATGACACTTATCTTATGTGACTATTTCCACAAAGTTTAGGAGGACAAGCCATGGAATGGTACTCCAAACTTCCCCCCGGCATCAAATCTTTCAATGAGTTTCTTGACAAATTTGTGACTCATTATTCATATAACATCAAACATGAGGTCACTATGCTTGATCTTTGCAATGTACATCAAAAGAATGGAGAAACTTTCCTTACTTTTTTGCAAAGATGGCGTCAATTGTTTTCTAAATATCTACGAATGATTCCTGAACAAGAAAAGATGGATATTTTTATGCATAACCTTACACCAGAAATGAGTTATAGGTTACAATTGCAATGTCCACCAAATTTCAATAAGCTCATAGAAAATGGTATCAAGATTGAGGAAGCCATGGTCCGAAAAGGTGAGATAAAAATTTATTCCAAAGACAATGCTGGATCCTCAAATTCAAATTCCAACACTTATAATTCCAATTCCAACAATGACAAATTGAAATATTGGAATAAAAACAAAAACATTGTCAATGATGGAATTGTTGATAATCGTAATGTCCAACCAACAAAACCTCTTCTAAATTTCACAAGTACGACCAACACTACTCAAGCTACATACAACAATCAGTCAGCAAATCAAAATACCACCAAGGATTCACCTAAACCAAGATTGCCTTTTATCTCACCTCGATGAAACTTTACTCCTTTAGGGGAATCTCTCGAATCAGCATTACAGAAGTTAATCACCAGGAAACTCATCACGCTTCCTGAACCGAAATATTATGAACCTAGAGTGAAGCCTTCTTGGTGGAATGGAAATGATTATTGTGAATTCCATAGAGGAAAAGGACATATAACCAATGAATTCCAAAGGCTTAAAAATGTGATCCAAGACTTAATCGAAAGCGGTGAAATTAGTGTTGACAGACATGTCTCGAATGAATCACATACGGCCTTCAAAGATCCACTTCCTGAGCATGAAAAGGGAGGTTCTTCCAACAATAAGGGTGACAACCAAGCCAATTATAATAACACACCCTATAGATATGTTGGTAACATTTCTGACCATCATCCTTCTGCATATTATGCCAATGTCATTACCATAAAGGGAAAATCAGAGAGTCAACCAATCCATGCTACTACTCATGCTCAAGCCAACGTTACTCTCCAAGGAGTCCAGTCTAAACCAAGCACTACTCAGAACAAGTCCATTTATGTCCCAAAGTCCATACCCAATACTTCCAACCAGTATAATCTTTTGGAACAGCTCAAAAAGACACCGGCCTAGATATCCATCTTAGAGCTTTTGCATCTTTCTCCATCTCACAAAGATATCCTTGAAAAAGCTCTCTTAGAGACCCAGGTTCCAACAACTCTAGATCCTGATCAATTTCAAGCTATGGTGGGCCATTTAATGACCCCACACTATTTGTCCTTTACTGAAAATGATGATTTATCCATTACCCAACCTCATCCATTACCCAACCTCATAATGCTCCTTTACATATCGAAGTCCTTGTCCAGAATCACAAGATTAAAAGAGTATTAATAGATGGGAGAGCTGGTTTGAATATCTGCACGTTAAAGTTAGTCCTTGCATTGGGATTTTCTAAGAATGCCGTTGATCCAAAAAAGAAAAACACAATAAAAGCCTATGATGAGGAAGAGAGATCATCCAAGGGGTCTTTTGTTCTTCCAATTATCATTGGTCCTATTGTCAAAGATGTCTCTTGTCAAGTTCTGGACATGGATCTTACTTATAATATTCTTTTGGGAAGACCATGGATTCATTCCATGCAAGCTATGCCATCAACTTATCATCAATGTATAAAATTCCCTCACAATGGTCAAGAGATCACTATCAAAGGAGATTCTAATCCTTTTCAATATTGTAACAATGTGAAGATTTCTGATTCTTTGGTTCCCAATAATCGTACTGGATCTTCTACAACTACACCTAGTGACCCTAGTAATATAGCATCAACTTCTAAATTAGATGGGATCAAGATATATGTCAAAGAAAGAAGTATGGGAGAATATACTTTAGGTCAAGCTCTTTGTATCACTGAGTTACCTTTATCTCCCAAATCATATGGTAGGTCTTTGATCACTAAACAACAATCAGAACCCCCTTCCATACTTGTTTATAACACATTTATAAGTGGGGGCACAATATCCAAAGAGGCAGCTGAGTGTAATGCAAATTATTGGCTTAAGACATAGAAGATTGAAGAGGATACTAAACATGAATATATATCACCTGATGTCTATGGAAAAGGGTATACTTTGTTACAAAAGATGGGATATCAAGGTGCTAGACCTCTAGGGTCACAAAGAGAAGGTGTTATAAAACCAATTTTGTAAAATCCCAATTATCAAAGAGACACTACAGGATTAGGATATAAAGGAGAAGGACCACAAGAACCAAAAGGAAAAGAAAAAATACCACCTTTTCATGAGACATCTAAAGCTCCTGCCTTACAATTCAGAAAGCATGGTATGTATGTAGATCCAGAGAAACAAAGGATAGCTCAAAGAATCATTGATAGACTTGAAGATAATGATGATTTTGATTCTAATGATTATGAATGGGATTCCTTATCTAATGATACTAAAGAAATAGGAGTCGATGTTGTCCATCAATATAGTAACGATTACCATGAGGTTGAGAGTTCAATGAGTGACTCACTAGGATTGGTCCCACATAATACTACTCATGTTGATCGTGAGCGAAGTGAGTGTTATCTTGTGACAGATGATTCAGATGAGAGTATGGAAATAGACCTCGCTGATACTATCATAAACCTTGACAACTTTTCCATCAATACCATCTCTGCTTTTGAAACCAACCCAAATGATCCAATGCCCCTTATCTGTCTTGACCTTATTGATTGGGATTCTCCCGATCACCCAGAACTTGATGTCTTCCATAATGATGACATGATCATTGACTATCTTGGTATCACGGATCATTTACCACTAGGGGATCACAAGTCAAGATTTCTGATAGAACTCAATGACATGGCCTATTTTGGAGAGAGTGCCAATCCTTTCAGTCATAAAAATATAAAGATAATCAGTAGATCTAATGGTGAAAACCACTCAGTGGCGGTATTAGATCCAAAAATTGTAAAAAGAAAAGACGCATCTGATGGTGAAAACCTCTCTGAGGCACCTGACGATGGAAGGATTGACACTCTTCCCAACTATCTAGATTGAGAGCAATCTACCATTCTTATAGAACCAACAGTACCACTTACCATTGGAACAGAGGAGTCTCCACGCATCCTCAAAGTAGTAGCATCCTTGATAGAATCAGAGAAAGAAGCTTTTGCAAAATTCTTCAGAAAAAGACAAATCAACTTTGCTTGGTCCTATGCTGATATGCTTGGTTTGGACCCCAATCTCATTATGCATCATCTATCTATCAAACCAGGTGTAAAACCAGTTAAGTAGAAGCTCCACAAAATGCATCCTCACATTGCTCTAATGGTGAAAGCAGAATTGAAGAAGCTCCTAGATGTTGGATTCATTTGGGCTATTGATTATGCTGAGTGGATTTCAAATATTGTTCTGGTTTCGAAACCAAACAAGTCTATCATGATTTGTATTGATTTTTGAGATCTTAATAAAGCTTGTCTGAAAGATGATTTCCCTTTGCCAAATATTGATATGATTGTTGACCTAACAGTTGGGCATGAGATGTTATCATTAATGGATGGATTTTTTGGCTATAACCAAATCAAGATTGCGCTAGAAGACCAGGAAAAAACTACTTTTACTTGTCCATGGGGTACATACTGCTAGAATGTGATGCCATTTGGCCTCAAAAATGCTGGAGCAACTTACCAAAGAGCCATGACCATGATCTTTCATGACATGATGCATACCATCATGGAAGATTATGTTGATGACATTTTAGCAAAATCCAAAGATAGAGCTGGTCATTTGAGAGTGTTAGATAGAATATTCACCCGAATGGAAAAATATCAAATTTGACTCAATCCAAAGAAATGTGCATTCAAGGTAACATCTGGCAAATTGTTAGGGTACATTGTCTCAGGTAAAGGAATCAAAGTAGATCCAGAAAAGGTTAAAGCAATATTGGAGATGGCTTCCCCCACTAACATCAATCAACTAAGATCTTTATAGGGGCGTCTACAATCCATCCGAAGATTTGTTTCTCTACTAGCAGATCGCAGTCATCCCTTTCAACATTTGCTACATAAAAATATCTTATTCCAATGGGATGATAAGTGTGAGGAAGCTTTCAACAAAATCAAGAAGTATCTAGCGAATCCTCCAACTCTGATGTCACCAATTCTAGGCAAGCCACTCTTGCTCTACATTTCAGCCATGACAGCTTCACTAGGTGCTCTTCTCACTCAGCAAGATCATGAAGGAAAAGAAAAATCCATCTACTACATCAGTTGCACTCTAGTGGCATATGAGTTAAACTATTCCCCTATTGAAAGATCATGTCTGGCTATTGTCTTTGCTTCACAGAAGTGGTGACATTATATGTTGTCACATTCTACTCAGCTTATTGCAAAGATTGATCCTTTAAAGTATTTGTTAAGTAAGACTGCATTGACAGGCAGGTTGGCTAAGTGGGTCATGCTACTTAGTGAGTTTGATATTGAATATGTAGATAGGAAGGCTATCAAAGGTCAAGTGATTGTAGATCAACTAGCTAATGCTCCATTAATGGATGACCACCCTATACACATAGAGTTTAATGATGCTCATATCTTAGCTTTGTCTACACAAACATGGAAATTATACTTTGATGGCGCATACACTCAACAGGGTTTAGGAGCTGGTATACTTTTTATCACGCCACAAGGATACACTATTCTAAAATCTTTCAAGTTGTTATTTCCTTGCACCAATAATGTAGCAGAATATGAGGCTTTGCTGATTGGGTTAAAAATGGCTTTACAATGGAACGTATCTAAAATAAATGTCTACGAAGATTCTCAGTTGATTGTTAACTAGGTTAATGATGATTACCAGACCAAAGATGATAAGTTATTGCCATATAAATGTATGGTTGATGACTTTAAAAATTATTTCTCTATCATCACTTTTGAGTAGATTCTTCAGCATGAAAACAAGGCTGCTGATGCCATGGCAACGATTGCTTCTTTATTTGATATAGAAGATACCAAGGCCCATTTTGAGTTCTTGGTGGAATCCCTGACTTGTCCTACATATGATGACCCTGATATGAGTATTATATGTCATCTGATTGGACATGACCCCCCAACCTATTGAAAGATCTATTCTTACCTCAAAGATAACACTTTACCTCCCAACCTATCCCACAATCAAAAATGAACTTTTCTCCGCCAAACCTCCTACTATATCTTAATATCCGACACCCTTTATCGGTGAGGTTTTGATGGTACTCTCCTGTGATGTCTCGAACATGATGAAGCTCAACTTTCCTTACGTGATGTACATGAGGGTATTTGTGGGACACATTCAAGTGGTCCTTCTTTGGCTAAGAAACTAATGCATATGGGTTATTATTGGCCTACCATGGAAGCAGACTCTTTTCATTTTTGCTAGGGCATGCAAGAAATGTCAGATACATGGAAACCTTATCCATGCTCCAGCACAAGAGTTACATCCTTTTACAACTACTTTTCCATTCAGTCGGTGGGGACTCAACCTCGTGGGTGCTATCAATCCTCCATCTTCCAATGGCCGCAAATGGATTCTCACTGCCACAGAATACTTCACTAAATGGATTGAGGCCGTTCCATTAATTACCACCACAGGGAAACAAATCTCCATGTTTATCTTAAACTATATCATTTGTAGATATGGTATACCTATGTATCTTATCACTGATCATGGAAAATAGTTTCAAAACCAAGACATGGATGACTTGTGTGCTAAATTCCACATCACCCACAACTATTCCACAATCTACTATCCTCAAGGAAACGGCCAAGCTGAGGCATCCAACAAAACAATTGTTAAAATCCTACAAAAGACTGTCAATGATGTTGGCCGTGACTGGTATCTCCAACTTAATCCAGCCTTATGGGCTTACTGCACCTCCATCCGTACTCCTACTGGAGCCACTCCATACTCCCTTGTCTATGGATCTGAAGTAGTCTTGCCCCTCGAGGTTGAGTTGCCTTTACTTCGTGTTACTCTTAAAGATTTAATTCCTGATGAAGAGTATAGAGTTGCATGCTTGACTAAATTGGAACTCCTAGATGAATGTCGTCAGTGTGCCTATGATCATTTGAAAGTTTATCAACAGCATCTGTCCCGTTAGTACAATAGCAAGGTAAAGATCAGAGACTTTCAGTTGGGTGACTTAGTCCTTCGAGAAAATCCAAAAAATCAACAGCACCATGAAAAGAAGGGCAAGTTCGAACCTAATTGGTTAGGACCTTTTGTGATTACAACAATCTATGGTTCTGGAGCTTATCAATTATCTACACCTGAAGGGGATCCCTTGGATGAACCTCTTAACAGTATCCATCTCAAGAAGTTCTATCCCTGAAATCTCAATGCAAGGGGCATGTATATAGGCTGTATATATATATTCTATAAATAAAATAATCAAAAATACAAAAAAAAAAATCATAAAATCAAAAGAAAATTGCAATAAAAGCATATGGTGAAAACCTGGAAACAGATGCTATGTGTGACAAGTTAGCTCCTCTATCTATTAGGATTTCTTTTGGTGTGTCTGTTCATTGTATATATCCACAATAAAAAAGTTATTCAATCCTTGTCCCCACCATGTATATATCATAATAAAATGGCCAGTTCATCCACCATCCATTGTATCTATCTGTAATAAAATCCCATCATAGCTTGATCTTTTGTCATGGTCTTCATCCTAGTCTTGTTGCGTCTTTCTTCACCCATAATAAGTCAGTCCATCACCTAGTTGGGGGCATGTCCTCGACCTAGTTTGGGAAGTGGATCTATGATAGTCGTGACTCTTAGAGGACATAATGGAGTTATCTTCACCAGGCAAGGCAAACGCAATCAAATGTTCTTTCATAATGCTATCTTCATGCTAAATCAGAATCTATGATCTATCTTTCAAATTGTGACTGCTTATCTATACATCTTGACTATACATCATCACTTGAATTGATCAACATATCCTAAATCAATATTTTTGGCAAAAGAAATGTATATTCATGGTAGGCATGTTAGAATGATTTGTTATAACTTATGCATTCATATCTAGATTTCATTGTTATCATGTTTCCTATGCTATTCCGGGATATCTTTGACATGAGTTTGAAACTCTCATATGTCATTGATTAGAATAGCCAGGATGGGGCATGATATTTTCTTTGATTTTTGTTTGTGGGGTATTTTTCAATGAAATCAAAGGAACAAGTAATTGGGGTGTCTGTGTATAAGTGCCTTCATCCATTTCATAGTATGGACAACATACAACTCATGTTGTTAGAACAAATGCTATTTATGGTGATACGCCATCGCATACCTCAACTCCAAATATTTGTTCCCTGATGGAGGGGGGAATATTCCTTGTCTATTATGCAAACAAAACTCAGGTCATCTTAGTTCAATTATACATAGATGCTTGTCAAGTTTTCCATATTAAACTCCATGCAAAAAGTGCCCAGGTCATCCTGGTTTAATTATACCATGATGCTTGCATTTTCTTGCAACATAACAAGCTCAATGATGAAACTCAAGTTCCAGTTATTATGAAGTTCTAATATGTTACCTAAATTTGTGGAGATACATTCATTTCATATTGCATTTCATTTAAACAGTTCATGACTTACAAATCAGGGCTCCTTTTATAGAGATTTATAGGTTACCTTTCTTATTAGGTTATCTATTTTCTTAGTATATTCTTCTTGTGTCAGATACATTGTTATTTAAGTTGAGGACATTTGGACAACCAAACATATTACGACTTTTTGCATTTAACATTTTTTCACTTAAACATTTAGAGACATATGTTATCTTCATTAGGAGTGTTCATTTATATATAATTTGATCATTTATTATAGCTATCATTTCATCTCATTTTCTTTTATCATGTTATCAGTTATTCCATTCAATCATCTTAGGTACATTATCATTTATTACATTAGATATCATTTGCATTATATCATTCATTTATTATATATTATACACATTTTATTCATTTATTATACATTATCATTCATATACATCATTTATTTATTATCCATTATCCACATTGTCCATCACAACATTGCATTGATAATCCCCTAGCATTAGTAAACTCATTTAAGACATGCATTTATATCACCATCATATGATTATTAACCATTAAGCATCAACAATATCAAATCAAAATATAAATCATTTTGCATTCTAAAGACATACATTATATGCATCTGAAAGTAAATCATCACAACCTGCATATGTCAGTATGCACATGCATATAAATCATCAAAGAAAATCATGATAGAACTGCATCACTATATATATAGAGTCAATCATATAGCATCCATCATATACAATCCATAAAACAACAAAAATATCTGAATGTCCAATGATATAAATCACTAAAAATGTGTCCATAGTCAGTGTCTATCAAGTCAAAATATAATGATACAATGAATCATAATAATACAATAGTGTATACAATGCTCTCTCAACATCTATGAACCACTGCCTCCAGACTCTATCTGTCACTGTCTACGGGATGCAATGTGGCCCTGTGCTGCTGCACTCCCTGATGCTGAGGATCCATCCTGACCTCCTAAACCTATTGGTTCTCTCGGAGGGCATGATGACACACCCTCTCCACTTGCTAGTGCTCCTCTGTCATGCACTACAGTCCTCATCCCCACTGAACTCTCCCTATAACTCCCGATCCACTGATCTCTCAGGACTGCCTATCTGTATGCCTCTCACCAGTAGGATATCTCCTTCCCGGCATGTATCATGGCTCTCATGATATCCCCATGGGGACCTAGGTCCTCTATCCTCTGTAACTCATCTAATAACATCTTAGACTCCCCAAGTCTCTCAATCACTGCATCTCGCTCATGTCTCAAGACACCCATCTGGCACTCTAGCCTCCCAATCTATCTCTCTAGACCTAGCACCCGCTCTGCCTGTACGTGTGTAACTGCTAGTCTGACTAGCAATGTGTCAATATCTAGCTCCTCCTCCACTGCATCCCTCTATAAATAGGGATGTTGTCCCCGATGTCCATGTCTACCTACTCATCCTGTGCCTGTACATCTGGCATCTCAGCGTCAGCTACATCTTGTACACCACCCTTTACCACACCAACCTGGGCTAATAGAATGTCTACGTCATCCTGTGCCTGCCCCACCTATCTCTGTACCTATACCTAAGCAACTGGTATATGTTCCTGAGCAACTAGTACCTGTAAGGGAGCTCCTGCAACTGGCTATGCTGGCTTTATCGGAGGCTATCTCCGTCCCTATCCTCTCTATCTCACTCCACCGCACCTCATCCATGGGCCAACTCTCTCACCTCTCCCTCCATCTCTACCATCTCCATCTCCTCCTCCATCTCCTCCTCTCCCTCGTCCCCTCCTATCTCGTCCTCACCGCCTCCCCCGATGTCTGTCTATGGGATCTCTCTCTAGAGGTCTCGCCGCTAGATCTGTGATGCATGGTATAGGATGATCTCTCAAAAACTGCTCCAAATCCATCATCATCCCAGGATCAACAACTGTCTGCCTCATAGACCATGCCTGGAATGGTGCATCCAAAAACTCCTACTAAGAAACATCAAATGATGCCATGGGCCCCCAATCCTGTCTCTCCTGATGTGTCTATGCAAACTCGGTCACTCCTTGGGGCATACCCTGTATCCTACCAAACTATCATAGAACCCAGCTAACTAGCTGTCTCTCAATAATAAAGGGCATCCACCCTATCAACCATCGCGACTCAAAATAGAATCCCAGCTACCGCTCATCATCCCATGACTCACACCCTAGGTAGGGTCTCCATGTCACTGTGTCCAATGTATCAAATGTGTACCACCAAAAATCTAAATGTCCCAGTTTTTCCTGAGACAAAACTGAGGAGTACAAATGAATATAGGGCTGCCCTGTACCCCAGAATCTAATCACCAATGGTCTAGTCACTGCAATATGCTCCCATGCCCAAACATGGAGTAGTGTCACCCCTACTGATAGAGATGCACCCTAGTGGTACACCACCTACTATAAATCATGATATAGGTGTGCTAATAAACACACCCCCCAAGCAAATTGGGTCCCCTCCATCACCTGTTGTAATGTGCAGCCCCATCCAATAGCAAATCTGTGTGACCTCCGATCAGGGCATATGAATCCACCAATCATGCCTGCTGGAACCACTAGAAGTGGGTCATACAAGTCGACCATATCCTCCCAACTAATCTCTCCATCATCTATATCCTCATCCCCAAAGATAGCTCTACACTCTGTGACTCCACCGTGCCGATCATACTGCACTAACTCTCCTGTGATGGGAAGCCGGAGGATGCGATATACATCCTCTAGTGTCACTGTCATCTCCCCTGTCGGAAGATGGAAAGTACTCATCTCTGAGTGCCATCTCTCAGCTAATGCGGTCATCATGCTCAGATTCACCCGAATCTCGGGCATGTAAATCACATAGTAAAGTCCCAATGCTCCAATCAACAGTCTCTTTGTCTCTGATAATGTTGGTCTCAGATTCTGTATGACGGGATATCTCTCCTGTGACATCAAAACATCTGTGATATCCTCCTATTCAAGTCAACAACAATCAACTTATTAGATTTTGATAAACTGGTCTATCAATCTATCTATGCTATCATATCAATTTCAAACATGTTTATCACGTGTTTCAATAGATGATTCTATCAATTATCTATTTCAGACTGGCTAACTAGCGAACATGCTACAATGTTACCAATCTTTATCAAATCGATCACAATCAACCACCGACAGATCAAATCAGCTTATCGACATCAAGTTTGACCTAATTGACTATCTCTTTTCACTACATTCTATCACTTCACATATATACGCTGCATTGAAACATGCATGCGCAACTTTCTTTCACATTTGCATAGGTTTTTATCGATGCGCGGTCTTCTTCCACATTTGTGCAACATTTCCTAACATTTGCGTAGCTTTAAATATATGCGCTATTTTATTTATCATTTGTACAGCTTTTCCTAACACATGCGCATCAAGTATCTATGCACACTTTTATTTGATGCTTGTGCAACACTACCATTATCCTAGTATGAATGTGCAATTATCCTTATCAAATGCACTGAAAATTTGAATTTATGCGTAAACGTCACAAGTTGTTGCACATTGATGCGCCAAAACTATGCATTCATCCTCCACCTAGAAAACTAAAACTTTTCTAATCTAATTCTATCATTTGATCTACCCTAAACATGCTAAAATTCTACATTAACATACATGAAATCATGGAATTACAAAGCAGGATCGAGTCACCTACTGGTTCACCCGAATTGGGTGGTCGCTAGAAGCGTCTGACTCTCTTGAAGTGGTGATCTGACAAGGGGAATGACATCCTAGCGGCTCTGCTCTTCTCTCTCTCGTGCTCTAATCTCCAAGTGACAAGTGTGCACAATGAGCCTATTGTGGACCCCTTAGCCCTATTTATAGCTTGTGGACCCCATGTGCTTGGTGTGTGGACTCTATCTCCTATTTTTCTTCCATTCCACCCCATTTTCCTCCATATTTTCTACCATTCTTTCGTGAGATTGATTGTACAAACCAAAAAAAAAAAAAAATCCAATAAAACTTCACATAATCTTTTTTGTCAATCAATCTCTCGAGGGGGCATGCATAGGTCGTCTGAGACATTATCTGGAGCAAGGGCAAAAATGCTTGATTTTTCTTTGAAACAATGTGACCAGCACATTATTTCAAAGAGGGGCAAAATGTATACACTTAAAAATAGCTTCATTTATTAATTAAATATTTATTATTTAATTACTATTGACTTGATAAATTAATTAAATATTTATTATTTAATTAATATTTATTTCTTCTATTTATTAAGTAAATTATTCAATTTATTTAATAAATTCACTATAGTCTAATTCTATATTCTAAGTCTTCTAAATAGTCTGTTAAAGTGATTTAATTAAATACACAATCACCTAAATATGACTAAGTCTCCTAGTCCACTTCATCCACCTAGTCACCTGACACATCACCTTGGCTAAGATGAATAATTATTATTAATTATTTATTCATATTTATCCTCACCCACACATGTCCTATTCTTAAGGGCTATGTGACCTCATAGGACTTGGTCTCATGACCACATATCCTCTCAACAACCAAGTCAAGAGACATTCCCTATTCCTAAGGGGCTTCTCAAGCCACCTCTAAGGGTCAAGGGTGACTCATAGGACACTTGTGCAAAGAGTCCTCATGAGGAAAAGGTCTCTCCCTCTTTCTCTCTTTGGTCTTTGTGAGACACTTGACATGTGTCTTTCCCTTCCACCTTCTTCTCCTCCATGTCAATAAGAGAGGAACCTCATCCCTATTCTTCCTCCCACATTCCAACTACATCCCCCTTTCTCTCAACTCCTTCAACCAAGTCAATCCTAGCCCTAGGATTTTCCACCTTTCATTCTCAACCGTAGGATTCTGCCACCTAGGCCTAGATCCTCCAAAACTCTATAAAAGGAGCCTCATTTCCCATTTGAGAGTTAATAGGTATTTTTGATAACAAGCATTCAAGCATTTAAGCATTCAAGCAATCAAGCATTCCATAGCAATCACCATTTCAATTTGCATTTCATCCATTAGTTTGCATAAGCTATTGTGCACACAATTTCATTCAATCTCCACACCTTGGTAGCATCTTGGGAGAAGGCTTCATATTGGAAATCTGAGAGCTCAACATCTTCAAGAAATCAAAGCTAGGAGAACAATGGAGACAAGCTGCATGGTAGGTGAAGGTAATTGAATTATTTTAATCATTTCATAGTTACTTTTCATTCTTCATTGTGTTTGCATTAGATAGATTTATTGGCTTTTATAGTTAATTTATCATTTCTAGTTCTTAGACATCTAATTTGCATACACACATCCTACCTTCCCTTTTCCTATTCCTACTCAGCAAGGTAACTAGAATCTAAAGAACATTCCTACAGCCGCACTTCCTAAATTCTATGGCCTCATCACAAAGGATTCAAAGACATTCCTCTTCGAATTTGATATCCTCTACAGAAGCTATGATTACACCAATGATGACCATAAGCTCAAATTATTTCCTTCCACCTTAAAGGAGGCTGCTCTACGGTGGTTTATGAGTTTGGGTGCTGATGTTGTAGAAAATTGGAATGCAATGTACACCATGTTTCTTGAGAGGTATAAAGATTATTGCTAAGGAGGAGACTTAAAAGGAGATGACATATTTAAAATGTCATAGAAAGAAGATGAAACCCTAGAAGACTATGTCTCCAGGTTTATGTTCAGCCTGTAGCAAAACACACAACATATACTGAATGAGGAGTCTCAAAAGCATTTGTTTTTGAGGGGTGTGAATGATGGGAGTATAGAAGCCCTTGACGTTATGGAAGGGGGATAAATTACTTAGAAAACATTGGATGACATAAAAAACATATGTCTGAACTATTCAAGAGCCACTGTCAAGAAAGGTAGAGGCTTGAGAGCCTTGCCTCACAAGTCTAATGGTGCAGGGGTGTCCAAAATGGAGTTATCCAATATTTTATAAGATTTCAAGAAGGACATCATTAATGATGTCACCACTCAATTGGACACAATGCAAGAATGGAGAAAGAAGGATGAAGCTGATGCAATGCTAGTAGAGTATTGTCCACACTGTCAGGAAAAAAAAAAGAATTGTCCGTGTAAGTCTGTTGCAAGCTTGGAGTCCCAACCAATGCCTACCAATTTCAAAGCCATAGATGAGAATGGAGAGGTGCTTTACATTTCCTAGCAAAGGCCATAGGCTCAAAGGCTAGGTATTCCCCAAGATCCTCTTCAAAATTTTAATAATACTAATGTATGGAAAAATCAACAACATGGTGGACTTAGTGGGAATAATAGTTGGCAATAGCCTTAGCAAGGTTGGAAACAACCTCAGCAAGGCTGGCATCCACATCAATAGAATTGGAAAAAACCTCAACAAGGTTGGCAACAACATCAGCTAGGATGGCAACAATCTCAACAGAGTTGGTCACAACCTCAGCAATCTTGACAGCAGCCCCAACAGGGGTGGCAACAACCACATAATTGGATGAACCAATCCAATCAGCCAGCTTTGATGCCACCACCTCAGCAGCTAGCTTTGATGCCTCCTCCTACAGCCAATACTACCTCCCCTAAACAGACTCAATTGTCTACTCAGCCTACTCCAAATCCCAACAATACTAAACCAACAACATAGCAATAGAGCTATGCAATTTCCTTGAATAACATCCATTTAAGATCAAGCACAACTCTTCCTCCTCCTCAACAGCCTATTATTATCAAAGTTGAGGATGCCTCGGTAGACCCAACTGAAGTACCAATTCAACCTTTTGTTCATGCTGCTCCCCCAGCATAGGCACCCCCATTTCCTCATAGGTTGGAGGAACAAGTAAAGCCAGTAGAAAATCAAGCAGTGTTAGATTTACTTGCCCAACTAAAGAAAATAATAGTAAAGATTCCCCTTCTAGATGCCATAAAGGAAGTGCCTACCTATACTAAAGTCATCAAGGAAGCTTGTATCAAATAGCCTAGGAGGAAGAAAAAGGATCCTAAAACCATCCATGTCCTAGGTCAGTTGTCTAATCTAATTTTGGAAAAATTGATAGTTCTCAAGTATTCAAATCCTCGTAGCCCTATGGTTACAGTCACTATTCAAGGGATGCAAGTCTAGAATGCTCTAGTTGACTTAGGTGCATCCATAAATGTCATGACCAAGAAGTAATGTCTTAGTTATATATCATTGATCTTAGGAAAACCCCAACCATCCTTCAGCTTGCTGATAGTTCCATCATTCCACTTGATGGGATGGTAGAGGATGTAATAGTCACCTTGAATTTTTGGGAATATCCGGTTGACTTTGTTGTCCTTTCTCCAAAGGCTAACATGGGAGGATATCTAATAATTTTAGGCAAGCCTTGGTTAGCCACTATAGATGCCTATATAGCTTGTTAATCAGGGAAAATGACTATATCCAATGGAGTCAACACTAAAAATCTGACTCTGCATTCCCCAACTCAGCCTCTGTTGCAAGATGACCAGATAATCTGGCCAGATTTGGATGATACTGAACCTGAGGTTAATTACATTCATCAGTTAATGATGATATCCAGGGAACCTTTTGTAGCCTCCTGGGAGGATGATGAAATAATTTCCTCCATTATTTTGAATGAGTATGGGGTGCAACCCAAAGTGTGTTCCCAGGAAGACTGTGTCCTTGACACCTTGTTACCACCTATTGATGCCTTGCAGTATTTAGAAACTTCCAAATTTCTTCATACATTAATGCCTCATGAAATAGAATCTTTCCCAATTGCTTAGCTATCTATGGCAAAAAAGGTCACTAAGCTAGAGGTTAGCTCAAGGCAAGAGTTAAATGTAAACAGTGCCTTAACTCTCTCTTAGCAGACATATGTCATGTAGCTCCTAAAAGAACATCAATCAACCTTTGCTTGGGATTATACTAACATGAAAGGTTTAGACCCTAAGCTCTACACTCACAAAATTTATATCGGCCCTAATTTCAGACCTGTTCACCAACCTCAGTGAAGGGTAAACCCAATTTTAAGGGATATAGTAAAGAATGAGTTGTAGAAGTTACTAAATGCTAGATTTATTTATCCCATTTCTGATATTCATTAGGTCTCCCCTCTTATTATAGTGCCTAAAAAAGGAGGGAAATGGAGAGTTTGTGTTGATTATAGAGAGCTTAACATGGCCACTAAGAAAGACCACTTTCCATTGCCATTCATACATCAAGTCCTTGATAACTTGGCTGGGAAGACATACTTCTCTTTTCTGGATGGATTCAGTGGTTATAATCAAATAAAAATTTCCCTTGAGGATCAAGAGAAGACAAAATTTATCTACCCATGGGGTACATTTGCCTATTTTGTGTTGCCTTTGAGTTGTGTAATGCCCTTGCTACCTTCTAGTGAGTTGTAATCAGTATATTCTCAGATATCTTTGCTGATTGCATGGAGATTTACATGGATGATTTTACCACATATGGGCATACTTTTGATGAGGCCAAGGAAAATTTGGAGAAAGTTCTTTAGAGATGTCATTATTATAACCTTTCTCTTAATAGTGAAAAGTGCTTCATGATGATGGAAGAGGGGGTTGTCTTAGGACATTTCATTTCTTCAAAAGGTATTCAAGTGGACCCTGCCAAGATTTAAGTAATTAGCACATTACCTATTCCAGCAAAACAAAAAGATGTGTGCAGTTTTCTTGGTCATGTTGGGTATTATAGAAGGTTTATAAAATATTTCAGTCAGCTTGTAGCACCATTGTATAACTTGCTCAAGAAGGATGCTGAATTTTCTTGGGATTCTACATGTACAAAGTCTTTCCTACAACTTAAAGAAGTTCTCACTACTACACTAGTGTTGTGAGGACCCAATTGTGGCTTACCCTTTCACATCCATACTGATGCCTCAAACTATGCTATTGGAGCTATGCTTGGCCAAAAGGTGGACTCTGTTGAACATGCAATTTACTTTATCAGTAAGAATTTACAAGGTGCTGAGTTTAACTATACTGTTACTGAAAAAGAACTTCTTGTAGTCATTTATGCCCTGAATAAATTCAGACACTACATTACTGGATATGAGATTTATGTGCATATCGAACATTCTACTATTAAATATCTCATGAACAAGTCTACAATCTCTGGTAGATTGGCTCACTAGTTGTTGCTTATGCAAGAGTTTGACATTACCATCATTGATAAACCTAGTAAAACCAATGTGGTTGTTGATTTTCTTTCTCGGTTGCATGTCCCTGATGATCCTACAACCATTGATGACAGTTTTCTTGATGAACATCTTTTCTTGCTGACTGCACACAATCCTTGGTATGTTGATATTGCCAATTATCTCACCACTGGTAAGACACCAGCTCATTTCTCTGCTAAATAAAGAAGGTTGTTAACTGAAAAGAGCTTTAATTATTCCTAGATTTCTAGATTCATGTTTTATACTGGTCCTGATGAAGTCACTAGAAGATGCATTCGAGAGGATGAAACCTATGATATCCTCAGGGCATGTTATGATGAACCTTGTGGTGGATATTTTTCTACCAAAAGAACAACATTGAAGATTTTGACTACAGGTTATTATTGGCCTAGTCTCCACAAGGATGCTACTCAGTACACCAAAAAGTGTGATAAATGCCAATGCATGGGCCACCCTACAAAGACTGATGAAATTCCCCTACAGCCACAGGTAGTTGTTGCACCCTTTGACAAATGGGGGATTGACTTTATTGGTCCTATTGAGCCCTCTTCCCAAGGTAAATCTTATATCCTTGTTTGCACTGTATGTTACAAAATGGGCTGAAGCTAAGCCTATGAAGCACCCTAGGGATAACAATGTTGCCAAGTTCCTTTATGAATTCATTTTCACTAGATTTGGAGTACCAAGGGAGATTCAATCTAATCAAGGTCCTCAGTTTACATCTAATTTGATTACTACTTTGATGGAGGAATATAACATCAGGCATGGTAAATCTTCACCCTATCACCCCCAAGCTAATGGGTAGGTGTAAGTTACCAATCAAGAGTTGGAAGCTATTCTCACTAAAACAATTTCCATTCATAAGAAAAATTGGGCTATTCAACTTCCTGAAGCACTTTGGGCATACCGAACTACGTGGAAGTATACCACCGGTTTCACACCATTTGAGCTTGTCTATGGTCAATCTGCAGTCATGCCTATTGAATTCAAACATAAGACACTTAGGAAAACTCTTGATCTTGGGATGGATCTCACTGCCGCACAACAAGACAGGATCCTGAGTTTGAATGCTCTTGATGAGTGGAGGAAATCTACCCTACATAACATAGAATTGATCCAAACTCAATACAAGCAATGGAATGACAAGTTTGTCAAGGATAAAATGTTCTGAATTGGTGACTGGGCACTCCTTTATGACTCTTGGTACCAGCATAATCTAGGGAAATTCCAAACTAGATGGCTTGGCCCATATGAGATAATTGCAATCTTTCCAAATGGTGCGGTTTAGCTCTCCACAGTTGATCTGGTACATTTCAAATTGTTGGTTAATGGTCATAGATTGAAGTTGTATCACAAACCCCAGAGCAAGGATGAGTTCTTGTAGCAATTCTCTTCCCCCATTGGTGAAACCCTTCCTGCAGCCACTCATAATGAGCTTATTGCTCATTTACCTTCCTTGCTCTAAAACAGTCTTTTCACATTCATAATAAACACTTTCTTTAAGAAAGTCCCTTCTTTATAATAAATTTTTACTTCATTTCTAAGTCTACCACCCATCCACCTCATCTTTCTCTTTCATTCTTGGATAATTAAAAACTGCCACCTCACCAGTACTTCAAGTTAACACACAAGTTAAGGTATGACACTTTAATTTGTTTTCCATTTAATTTTAGTGTATGCCTTGTCATTACTACAAGTGAGGGCCCAGTTGCCAAATCTTAAGCTGGGGGGGAAGTTTATTAGTTTTTTTTTTTCATTATGTTCGTGCAATCTTTATATTTATTCTTTTCTCCTTTTGTGATTGTATTTTTCTACCATGATTAGACATTTTTAAAAATCATTAAGCTGCGTGTTATCTTTCGCATGTATAAAACTAAGGTGGCAAGTTATTTTGAGTATGAGTTCTATGGAGTGTACTAATGAGTAATTATGAAACAATAACATGGTACTTTGCATTTATATTACTCATAAGCTCATTTCTCGAGTTGCTTTGCTAGAAATTTCTAAATTTGAATAATCCTGCAAATTGCCTTTTCAAGCTTTCTTGTTTGAAATTCCAATTGTCTATTTTATTTCCTGCAACTCTATCTGGGTATCTCGCAAACAAGACAATGGGTGGTGACCTCATCAGAAGAGAGCCTACTGTGCATAGTGTTTTTCTTGAAGATCAGACTTGTAGGCCATATTTCCAAGCAAGGGGTTGAATGGATTATGTTTAGAAATTGACCAGCTAGGATGATGGGGTTGCACTTCAGTTTCTTAGCTCCTTGAAAGGAATGGCTACAGTTAAAGGATTGAAGGTGCCATTTTTGTAGTCAATTTTAGTAGAGGTCATGGGATTATTGCTTGAGGATGAGGAATTTGCAGAGAACTTTGACCCAACTACTTCCAGAGCTCAATTCACCCTTCATACAAACCCGCCGCTTGAAGTGAATAAAAAATAAGGTACATTTCAGTTATCTCTCCCTGAGCTGTTTAAATAATGTGCGGTTTATATCATTAGGTATTTCACCTATGAAGGGAGACATTCATTTCTACATGCTGTATATTTTAAATTCTTAAGATGCTTGAGGCATGATAACTGGCCTATCAATGTCCCTAGTTTTATGTTTGGAATTTTGTCAAAACAAGCTGTTCTAGTCCAAGAGGGTAAGAAAAATTTTGTCTCTCACCACTGTTTGATCAAGATGGTAGTGGAAAAAGCCTTAAGAGAGAAGTCAAATGTTTCCTAGGAGAAATTTCTACTACACGGGTTTAAGGAACCTACTCCTAAACTAATTGGGCGTAGAGTTAGACAAAGGGTTAAAACTACTAAAGGGGTTCAGAAATTTTTTATTGAAATAGGACAGTGTTATTCTTCCAAGAAGAAATCTAGGGTTAGGACCCCTAATTCCCCTAGTTCCACTAATTCTTCTACTTCAAGAACAATTCATGAAGAGGAATTGGATACTCCTACAGAAAAGGTTGAGGTTACTCCTGCAGTGGAAATGGTTTCCCCAATGAAATGGAAAAAGAAAATTAACCCTAGTACTAGTCAGTAGACTAAGGCATCTCCTACAGCCATGGGCACAACTAGAAAAATAAAAGCTCTATCAAAGAAGGAGGAAACTCCGTTAAGGAGAAGTGCTAGGAAGAGGTCGAAAGAAACTGAGGAGATTCCAGTTAATGAGCCAAATATAACACAAGATTCTGGGCAGAAGGAAAAAGAGGATGAAAACATTCAGCAAGAAGCTGAATTACAACCTGAGACTTCTTAATAGGAAGGATAATGGACTAAAATTATGGAAGAAGATACATTTGAGGAATGTCCTGATGATAAAATAGAATAGGTTCCTGATGAGCTAGCTAATGCAGAAGTCATCATCATTGGAGATGATTCCAGTTCAGAAGAGCATGATTATGTGTTTCAAAGGAGAAGACCAGCTTCTGGGGAATTTTAGGAAGATAATTTGGGAAGTGATGATTCTGATAGTTACATCAGGGAAGTAGATGAAACAACATTCTCTCCTACACCAGAGTCTCCTGCAGCAGAAAGGGATCCTTATGAAGAAAATCCAGATATTGACATAGACCTAGTCAATAAGGTTGTGGATAAAATTTTAAATGAAGGATTAGATACATTAGCTTCAGTGGCTCAACAATGTTCTAACACTGAGAGGGCTATGATCATCTAGATAGATCCATTGAAGAGGATGAATATTAATAATGGTAAGTCATTTGTTCCTACAGAAGCAAACAATTCTAGCCCTAGTACAGTAACAAGTCAATCTAGTTCAAATTATTTATTGTCTGTTATCTTCCAGTTGTCTAAGCAATTAAATTTTGAGAGAGAGCAGTGGAAACAACAATGTAAAGAATTGAATAGGGTAGTGGACCTTCATTATCAGGAAACACTTGTTCAGGAGGAAAAGATAGAACAATTAAGTGAGAAACTTGACAAAATTACATCTTTAATTCCTGATCTAATGGGTTGTAGATTTCCATCGCCTATCTATGCTCTATTTCTAAAGGAATAGCTGTTAAACTATCAAATGACCTGTATTATGCAGGGCAAGTCTTCCTCATTACAAGAGCCTACCCAATTTTCTCAAGCATTCCATAACTCAAGGATGAGTGGGTCTTTCAAGGTGGATAACTGTTTCAATTGATCAATCATAGCGCCACTCCTTCCATCACTTTACGATTGTTGTTCAGTCCAAGTTAATCTAGTTGCCACCGTTCTTATATTCTTGCAGCATTTAAGTGGCTTATCTTCTTGCGTGAATGGTGTTGTCATTCATATAACTAAAGTTGTTATGATCTATAATGAAGGATCTAGTTTATAGGAGTTTTGTTTTCCTAGTTTATTTTAAATAAGTTGGAAGTGTTGATTCCAAGTTAGTCATTTTGAGAATTTCATATTGTAAACCAGCGATAGAGTAAAATATACTTTGATAATATATTGTACTTATGTTTTATTGAATGAATATATGATAGTTCTTCATTTCAATCTCTGAGTTATAATTCATTCATACTTCCATGTGGGCCCACACAGGAGATGAATTTCTTGTTCATGTTTTAGTAGGATTCAGTTCAGTTTCTTCAAGTTGTTAAGTATTGTTGTTCTTATAGCCACGAGTAGCAGAACCATTGACTGTTTCCTGGAGCATAGGTTTACTTCTCAAGCATTATCTATTTACTATTAAGTATGTTTCCTGCAAGATGAGGTTAATCAGTAGTTTCAATTTCTAGTATAAGCTTCCTGTAGCAATAGCTTTTACTTTAGTAGTGATGACTATTGAGAAGAACTAAAGCATAAAATTTGCAGCCATCATCTCAAGTTCACGCTCCTGGATTGATATAATTAAATGAAGTCTAGCATAATGTTCCAAGAAAAAACATGATGATTTGTAGCAATGAATCACTGTTAAAGGATGTCCAATCCTTAAGTTTCTAGGATATTATTCCGACCAGCCAGAGAGCATGTTGGTGTGTAACGGGGAAAAATCATGAATCCAAACCCAATAATTTGGTGCTCTACAACATAACCAAAAGTGGTGAAGAAAGAAATCTAATTGACCAAAAAAGGGACAATAAGGATCTAAGATACCCAAATGGTGAATACTTGAACCCAAAGGTAAGCCTTAAAAAAGAATACATCAAGAACAATGTTCAATTTTAGGTTCTTTGATACTAGACCAAATGGTATTAAAACACACCCTCCATGTAGAATGAGAGGATTGCAAATGCCAACGCTGGTTCAAAACATCCACCATTGGCTAGTGGTGTGAAAGCCATTGATATCCATGGAGAGGTTTATATGTGTAAAATTTTTTTTGGTATCACCGCCAATTCTTCCACCAAGGTGTAAGACTTGTTATACCAATCTTATGCAAAAATTATCCTAGCAAGAGTGAAACTAGTAGATCAAAAGTGTCTCTATCATGTCGGGTCAAGAAAAATTTAGCCTATGCATCCTCCCAACTATGGAGAGACATAGTATACCTACAAAAATGTCCTTCGGGGTTTGAATTCCATGCCTATGAAAGCATAGAGCATTAGTACCCAAAATATGTGCAAGAGGAAGACCTTGCATTTGAATTAAAGGATTCCACCAGAGTTTATGTTGGTTGAATGAAAAGCCATCTCTGAAACCATAACCATGCCAATAGATTCATTAATTTTCTTCTTTCCAAGCATGCCAAATGCTTATGGGCCCCTCATGATTAAGAGGGTTTGAAAACTAATATCTCTTCAGGCTAGGCAATGTAAAGGAAACCTAGAAGAGATGTAATGCTGAAGGAGAATTTTCTAGGCCCTATCTCCAAAAACACATCAAACCACCCATTTGACACAAAGAGCCTTCCCCTACCTATGTTTGGAAACAAGGACAAGGACACTATAATTTCAAGGTAGGCAATAATGCTCCTAGGCCACTCGGTGAAAACCATGTCTCTATGTATTAGAAGCCCATAAAAAAGATTTTAGCAATCTCTCAAGCTTAGCTTACCATAAGTTTCTTTGGAAGGAAACCAAAAAGATGAATAATGAACATGAGTGGTTGTGAGAATCTTAAAACACATTTGAAACTTTCCAAACAAGGAAAGAGGCTTGGTCAACCAATAGATCAACTTGGTCTCAACTTTAGAAAGCACCACATTCCAAAGCTATGTATCCAATCCACGGAAGGAAAAAGGTATTCCCAAAAAGAAAAAAAATTGACCATGTTGGATCCATTTCCAATCATATTGGAGAATTCATTAAGGAGGTGATTGGAAGAATTGTCTATAGCTAAGGGTTTTATGCCATTGAATGGTCAAACTAGAAGCCAGAAAAAAGTGTCTAAGCATTGAAGAACATGTTGGATATTTTATTTATCCTCAATTACGTAAGAAAAGATTCATCTACAAAATAGCCATTAACAAGATGGTTGGGAGATTTGGGAAGAGAGATTCCATGAACTTGACCTACAAAAATAGTAGAAGCAAGCAAATAGTTGAATCCTTCAGCAGTAATAACATATAAAGTAGGATTATAATACAAGCATTGGCATCTATAAAAAGCATTTGACTAGAAAGAAAAAAGTAAGGACTGAAGACAAGGGATTTTAACATGGCTAAAATAAAAGTTTGGCCTCAATACGGTCATAAGCCTTAGAAAAATCAATTTTCAAAAAATAGCATTTTGGCAAGATTGGCGATCCCATTCCATACCCTCTCAGAAAACAATAACATTATCTAGGATGAATCTAGATTGTATGAAGCTATTTTTCTTGGGACAAACACTTTGAGGCAAAAGATGGTCAATTTTCAGTGCCAAGGCCTTAGCAATAATCTTGTAGAGACATTTACCAAGGTAATAGGGTGCCAATTACAAACATCCTCAGGGTCACCAGATTTAGGTATGAAATTTATATTTCCCTTGTTTATTTGTGATCCTAAAGAGCCTATTTGAAAAGCTTCTAGATAAACATGGTAAAGGTTTGACCCAACATAATCTCAAAGAGCCTTGTAAAATTCACAGGGAAATCCATCACAACCAAGGGATTTTTTATTATCCATAAAAAATTCTCTTCCTTAAGATCTTGAATAGACATGGTTTGGTCACAAAAATCCCATTGGGACACTCAAAGATGGTTAGGGATAGTTTCTAGACAATCCTCTAAGGCTTTTTGACTGGTAGGAGTAGGGGCTTGAGCTATGAAAACTTTATAGTAATGATTAACAAAGGCTTGCAGAATTTCTAGAAGTTCAATAAGAATTGAAGTGCCCTCTGTGATCCTTTTAATAAGTAGAGAGGAATATCTTGGGTGAAGAGAGGAAAAAATTCCTTGGTGGATTGATCTCCCACTTTCATCCAATACAATTGTGCCTTTAGTTGAGCACCTCTTGCAACATAACTATCAACAACCTACTCTTGATGATGAAGGGTTGCCACCTTAAACTATAAATTAGTTGAAAAAGGGTGAGATGAAAATTTCTTGATAGCTACAAACAAATCCTTGTTCATGCATAAGACTAACGACAGAAATAAACCAACTATTTTCCATAAAAATGGAGAAATTTGTGTGGTGCGAAGAATAGCATCATTCCACCACAAAATCCAACTAAAAGTTTGTGTGGGTCAAGGATACAGGTTCCAAACTCTCTAAATGTGGGCCAAGGTAGGTGGATGAGTTAGAAATGATGTATTAAAAAAATGGAGAATAGGAGGAACATGGCGTGGAAGCACACCATTCTATGGAAAACTCAATGGGAAAGTGGTTAGATAAGGTGATTTTAGATAAAGGCAATACTGGAAAGGATTGATCTATCCAAAAAGAAAAAATTATTCAGAGGAGATCATGCCACAATAAAGGTGTTTAAAAGCTCTATCAGAACTAGTCTTGAAATTACTCCAGGTATGCCAAACTGTATATGGGAGGCAGTGATTGGTATTGGGATAAAAAAGACCCTATTTATTTTGCATATAAAACCAAGCCTCACACTCTCCAACTATCTAACAGAATGGTGAAATTTCATCTTTATCAGAGGCCATCTCGACCATAATAAATTTTCCACACATAACCCAAGTGGTCGTTGACAATGACTTAGCTAGCCACTGCCACATGTAAGCTCTTTCCATCACATCAATAGAAGAATAAGTATTAATTATACCAAAATGATGATTTTCAATTTTCATAAGAATCCAAACTAGACTATACATGGGGTCCTCACCATGATCTATTATTGCACTTTGCCAATGTGGGGCCAACAAGGTAACCACCCCACCTCTACCAGCTTCATGATGGAAGAAACAATTAAGCTAGGAGGCCAAATAATACGACATACTACTGCAAGCAAAAAATTATATATCTTGATCTCTTTAAGACACAATACATCCATATGAGGAAACCTTTGGCAAACATCTTGAACAAAATATTTTTGAGAGAGATCAATAAGACCCCTAACATTCTAGGAGAGGAAATTCATTGAAAATATTCATTCATGGTGTCCTCATCCCCAAGAGAGGAGAAGCTATTATGTAGAAAATTTGAACTAGAATGGAAGGTAGGGTAAAGATCTCCTAGGATCACTTGTCTCTTTCTAGGGCCCTCATCATCTATCTCGTCATGCCCAGGTAGGATGCGAGACCAACAATGCAAGGACCTTTAAATATCCAATGAAGCTTCCTGTAGAGCCCTAGCATCCATGATGGAGCCAATGGAAATGGAGGAATAATATATGGCTGGTTGGAATTCTCCCTGGGATAAAGGGTTTGAAATAGATTTCATAGGAGGAATGGCCTTAGCAGCCTTGGCGGACGAAGAGTCATGGGTTGGAAAAGTTGAGATATGAGAACCCTATTTTGGCAGAGTAACTGTAGACTGCTTGCCCTTATGGACCATAATAGTCCAATTGGCATCTTCTTTTTTTACTCTGGTCCCCTAAAAACATCTAACTCCTTAGGAGGAGGCTTGGTCTTGGCCACGACCAAAGGGAAATCCTTAATTTTGTGGTTTGTATAATGATAAAGGAAACATGTATTGGTAAGATTCAAATACATGACATGTATAAAATATTGCCCCCAATTTGAATACCAATAATTTCCCTCAGGTCTTTGGAAAGGTCAATTTCAACACAAACCATTTTCTAAGGGTGATATTGGAAGAAACATTCAAGCTCCAAACAAATAACCTAACCTAAGGTTTGGGCAATATTTTTCCAAAAAGGTGAGAAAGGAAAAGGTAAACTAAGAATTTTGACCCAGATTGGAACTTTAAGCTTTTTATCATCAGAGACTATGAAGTCTCACAACCATGGCTGAAAAACAAGGAGTGAATAATGAACAAACTAAGGGCAATGTTTAAGAACACTCTCAACATGTGAAGGGTTCCCAAAGCGGAACAAAAAAACCCTTTGGTTAGGTTTTGGACACCATTAAGGCAAACCCCATGTAGGAGCCAAAACTTGGTAACCCAATCTCACAACACACTTTCAAAAGGGACGCGACCAACAAAATAGCCAATCAAAGTAAATTTTTTAAGCCATTTGCAAGATTTATCAAAATCTAGCAATGGAAAAATTACATCAGGAGTGATAGTGGCTTTACCTCATGAAATACCTTGGGAACAAATTTCTTGTGTCTTTTTCTCAAAGGATACATGAACACCGAGAGCCAACATTTGAACACCAGCAACAACTGATATGCCAAAGTTAGTCACAGACATAAAAAATGGTTGTTTAATTCCTACAATAAATACAGAATGACTGGATTAGTGGGTGAAAATAGTACGACAACCCTAAACAAACCTATACGAATAAACGCACACAAAAATTTGTAGAGCACACTAAATCTTCTAAAATAGTACCTTCCAACTCCCTTGACAATATTCTCCTTTCACCTTTCACCTGTTAAAAAAGGGACTAATTTCTATTGACTTTCAATTTGGGTATGGATCGAAATATGAGGCTTTTGGATCAAACTTGAAATGCACAAACTATTTATCAAATGAAAAGAATTACAATACATTGCAACCGCATGTGCTTCAAAAAATCAACACAACTAGGTTACGAGAAATGCCTAAAAATCATGTTACAAATGAGATAGGTTACAAATCACGTGACTAGGCACCATATTGTAAATTCGCCAACTAACTAATCAATTGAATTTATTCAAAGTTTGTTTCTACCATCTTTCCCATCTTAACCTACAAGTAAATTATTTTCTTCTAATCAATTTGTCACATTCTTCTTATATATGACACATAAGCCCATATTTGTCATTTTCAAAATAACCACCCAATGAATCATTAAAAGTCATAATGCCTTGACACTTATTTTTGCAAAAAAAAACTTGACACAATTGAATTTAAGGTAAATGTACTTTTTAAAAAAAATGTAATAATTGCTAACAGCTAAATTGTGGAAAAATATTGATGTGAGGATTTATCCTAGTGAAAAAAATGGATAAATTTAATTTGTAAAATGTGTAATGTTTTTATTGGATTTTTTTCTCAAAATTAATATCTTACTTGGGATAATTTTCTAACAAGATGATTTTTAGACACTTTTGAGGTGTACTTTGTGAGTGTCCTCAATTTAGGGTCCAATTGCACAACTTTGAGTTAAGTAATTTTCATTTCTTTCACCAATTAAGTCACCCACCATAGTCAATATCTGTATTTGAGTATTCATGGATCCTAACTCAAGTTAAAAATACCATCACTCACAAGTTCACACTAGACATCATGACTAGTATGCCCCTGAAAATTTAATAATAGCTTAAAAAAATTTAAACATTCAAATTTATTATTTTCATTACTACTTCTACTTAAATCAAATTGTGTGTCTCTTAAACTAATTGACAACAATGTCCACTTTTGACTCAAAGATGGTTGTAGTGTCTTTATCATCTTTTATATTTTTTTACAAGGATTTTAACTTTGCTCAAATAAGTAGAATATTTTAATAATTATAAAATGTATGACATCATTTAATTTATAAATGTTATAAGAAACTACTAACATATCTTTATTATAAGATAAGGTTACTTACATCTCTTAGCTTAGCTATGTAGCCCCTAGTTATAGAAATTTAATTAATTATCTTTGATTTTTTGGTTATAATATAACCTAACCTATTATAGCACTTTAAATTGTAACCTTGTGCAATTTCTTGCTCATCTAGGCCCCATTTTATCATTCATGGCCTCACATGCCTGATATGCTTGATCTAGCTTAATTATGAATTAAATTATAGCTTTTTTGGTATTCCAAACCCTAGTTCCTAATTTGGTCCTGCATTAGGGGGGAGCAGGTTTCCTTAGGTGATCCACTTCTGGGACTAGGTCACCTTCATCCACCTTCTTACCACAATCAGGGCCCAAAATCAAATCACACAATGGTTAGCTTGTGGTCCACCAAGAAATTTAAGCCCGCTTTGGCTTTCTCTAAAATTCACAGCCCAAAAAGCTTGGGAGAGGTAGAAAAGAAAGTTATCCCCCCTCATTTTGATATCACACATCAAGGAATCAATTCAATTTCAAGTATAAGCACTCAATTCCTCAAGAGCAACAGATCAAGCATCAAAGACATTGAAGACAATGAGTATTTTTTGAATCTATACTTTCATGATAGCATCCATGATCAACATTTCCTAAATTCTTCAAAGTCAACATCAACATCTTCATGAGCATTTCAACACAAATTATTATTATTAAGGTATAACCATTCATTTTCAAATATAGCCTCTTCTACCTAACAACATGATTTCAATTATATTTTAATTTATTCCAATTTCAAGGTTAATTCCAAAACTGGGGTTTGACCTAGGAAAACCTCTTTCAACCCAAAATTTTATCTCTTTTCTATGTGCAAGAAAAAGGTGGTGGAATAGGAAAGAGAAAGTTGCCCTGCTTGATTGATTCTTGAAAGCAAGTTTCTCTTCTCAATTGAGTTCCCCTGGTTCTACTCTAAATTTAGGTCATAGGCCAATCATCATTTTTACTTTCAATATTTTCTACCAAAATCCACATTATCATTTTTTGTTCTATTTTACATGTTCAAATTCATCATTTCATCATAATTTTTCTCTAGATCTTGCATTCATTTTCCACAATTATATATTCATCTTCCTAATTGTGAAGGACCATTGAATTCACTTTGTGCTAAAATATCTTGAGCCAAGTGGATCATTCTTCTTCCAATATGTGTATAAAAATAGGCATAAGAGTCCTAGTTTGCATGCATAAACTAGTGAACCCTATTTCACCCTATTACATTTTGTGAACCTAACTCTTTATATCTTGTTTCTATTAGAGAATGCATATTAGTTGTATTAGAGACACTTGAATATGATGCATTAATTAATTATGCATATGCTCAATAATATTCTCATTCATATTGTTATGCATAATTGAGCATATTTTTTCATATTTTCTCTATCTTAAGTTCACTTAGTTGAACCTAAATTTGGGTTAGTCTAGTCTAGTTGGGCTTTAGTATTCACATTGTGCATATCATGCACTTCTATTTTACATATCTAGCTCTAGTTTTCTATTTATAGTTTGAGTTATCTTTTTCCCTTTTTAGTTTGAGTTATTTTTTGCTTTTTTTAGGACTATTGCTTTCTATAAAAATAATTGATCTCTTCATTGTAAATTATCTTGCAATAATGTAATCTTGCATATTGTAATCTTTTTTGCACTTGAAGAATATAGCAATTCTTTCTTGTTACCCTTTCTTGTGGAAGGTGTTTTTGTTTGCTATGTGATCCTTTGATGTGTGTCTTACAAACTTCAACATGGTATCAAAGCAAGGATCCAACAAACCCCTTCTCTAGATTAGAGGGTTTCTTTTCTTACTTGAGCATCATGGGGTCTCCAAATTTACCTTTTTTGTGTGAATTTGGATTTAGGTATTTTTTTGCCTATTTTTTGGAGCTTCACAAACCTTATAATTGTGTTTGCAACATCCCAAAACCCTAAGATTAATTATTGTTTTGTCAAATTTTGAGTAGTTGAGGATTTGGATGGTCTTTTCTATACGCATATATTTTAATGAAAGAAAATACTTGCAGGAACTTTGGTCTAAAATAGACATCGCCATCAACTTTTTAGTATGCCAAAACCCTAAAATTCACTATTATTTCATTAAAATTTGAGAAGATGATTTTTTTGGGCAATTTGACTAAGAGAATGTAAAACAATACAAAATCTAGGTCAATAAAAATGTTGGGCATCATGGAGTAAAATGAAGGTCATCGATGAGCTTAGAAGGCCCAAAAACCTATAAATTGATGGTAAAACTATCAAATTATAAGATTGAAGAAGTTTTTGGTAATTTTTAGAAACCATGTTTTCTTATGCAAGTATAGATCTGTACCTACACCTACATCATCATTGTACAACACGCCAGCAAAAAATCCACATCAAGTTTTTTCATGTTTTAAAAAAATAGTTCCTTAAAAAAATTTGTGCAAAAATTTCATTAATTTTTTTAAAGTGCCATAGTTATTTAAAAGGCAAGAAATGGGGTTATTTTTTAATTTTAAATAAGGCACATCATACCCAAAAGCTACAGGTTGTATCTACAAGTAACCCACATACACATGTCATTTTAAGGGAATATTCCTTTGGGATATTCTTATCATTTTTATTTTTGGTAATTTTTAATTTTAGAGGGAAAAATATTATTTTATTAAGGAATATTTAGAGATTTTTTACTTGAGTGGTATATTCTTTTTGAAGGAATATTTCTTGTGGATGTCAGTGCCTAGTGGGCAAAGATTTTTAACTAGCAGTTGTCTTTGCGAGCCTTTTTTGGATCACTTTCAATAAATGAAGTATAATTTGGGTGTGTTGACTTCATTTTTTGCAAACAAGATATTGTTGGAAATCTAATTCTAACACTGGTCTATTTGTGGGGGTAGTTTTATCATATTTTCCACCTTTTTTCCATACAAGGTCTCCAAAGTTAGCCTTCCTTTTTGTGCTTACAGAGCCATAACTTGAGCAAAGAAACTTCATTTTTTTACCTTCACACATTATTGGAAAGCTCTTAACATCCTCTAAACATATCGTAGGTCCTCTTTTGTATATTTATCATCAAGTATGCATTAATCTTAGAATTTCTTATTTTGAATTATTTTGACTATCTTGATGTAGGATGGTTTGTGTTTTCTTGTTGTGAGAGGGTTATCTTGAAATTATTTAGTATGGGAGATTTCACTCCATCTCCTCCTTTTCTTCATCTGGTGAGTTTTCCTCTAAGAAAAAGAAGAGGAAGTCAAGAGAGCCTTGTATTTTTTATTGAAAGGTGGGGCATGCAGTCAACAAGTGTTGGAAAAGACTAGAGGGTTTAGAGGAGGCCTTGCAACAACATCACATTTCATCACTTAAGTATTCTTTTTCACAGATAGGAAAAGGTCATGCTCTTTCCACATGGGCCTTGTCTTCATCTTCTCCTTAGTGATACACAGTTTTAGTGTACTTGTCATGCCTCTCCTTTTTCATCATTATGGGAGGGGTTTCTACTATTCATGCTAATGATTTCTTGGTTTTACAATTGACTAGTTCTTTATACTATTGGCACCTATATCTTTTACTAGAATTTTTTCTCTTACATGGTTAAGTAGTGTTGTTGGGGTCACTCATATAAATTTTTGTCATATTCATTCTCAACTAACATATGTTTTGCCTTTTTTCATCAATTCATTGTTCGAGTAGTGTCTTTGGGGGCACTCATGTAGATTGTTGTCTTTTGAATCTTTGAATAACAATTTTTTTTAACTTTGTTTGTCATATTCTCATTGTTTGAGTTGTGCAATTATGGGCACTCATATAGATTGACCCTGGTCATCATATTAGTTTCAAAGAAGGTTCTTCATTTAGCACTATGGTAGTTATCTTTCAATAGTTTTCCACACCTTTATTGTATCTCAGAGGATGTTCTCCCACACATCATATAGTTGTATCTCTCATTTTTGGAGAGGAGTTTTTTCACACATATTTTTTCTACTTTTTCTATGCTTTGAGAGGCTTTCATTGTACATTGACCATACCTAATTAGGAATTTTATTGTCGAGGCCCCTTCATACATTTTATAAATAGATATTTTTTGTCTTCCTAAATTTCTCTGTAGGGGGTGTTAGAACATGCATATTAGTTTCATCAGGCACACTTTCATATGTTACATTAATTAATTATGCACATGCTCAAGAATATTCTCATGCATATTATAATGTATAATTGAGCATATGTTTGTACATTCATTCTCTAGCTTAAGTTCATTAGTCTTGTCTAGTTGGGATCTTGTTTGTAAATTGTGCATATCATTCACTTCTAGTTTGTATATATAGATCTAGTTTTCTATTTTTAGTTTGAGTTATCTTTTTTCATTTTTTTTAGGACTATTGATTTCTATAAAATCAATTGATCTCTTCATTGTAATTCATCCTACGATCATGTAATCTTGCATATTTTATTATTTTTTTCACTTGAGGAACATAGAAATTATTTCAATTGGGAAAATCCTTTTATGCTGGTGGTGAAACCATGGTTTCCTAATTTTTCCCCGTCTTTTGAAATCTTTAACAAGATTCCAATTTGGGTGAGGCTCTCATATCTTCCTCTTCATCTTTGGGTTGACTCCCTTTTTCAAGCACTGGGAAAGGCTCTTAGAAACTTCTTGATGGTGGATGAAATGTCAACTAACATTATGCACTTGACTTATGCATGAATATTGGTAGAGATGGACATCTCTAAGGGGTTACCAGAAATAATTAAGTTAGAGAACTCAAAGGGTTTTTGGATACAAACTTTGGATTATGAAGGGATTCCCTTCAGATGTAGGAAGTACTTTAAAATGGATCACTTGGTGGCTCATTGTGGTTTACAGAGGGATAAGACAAAAGGTCTACATCTTGGTGGAAGGGTGCTTCTTTTGAACATTATAACATAGTAAAGAAATTACTTGAGTTTGATGGCATTGCTAGTCCTGAGGGTGTCCTTCCTATTGGATCTATTCGTGTAGGGTCTACTATCTTTGTTGATGGTTGTTTTGTTGTTGGACAGTCTATAGGTGTTTCTTCTACTCACACCATTCCTACTAGGTCTAATGATATTTCTCCCAGGAGTTTTTCTGCTGTTGGTATCCCTCTAGTTGGATCTATTCATGTTGGGTCTATTGACATTTCTTCTAGTAGTTCTGATGTTGGACAGTCTGAAGGTATCTATTATATCAGTGTTATTCTTATTGGGCCTACTAGTAATTTTCCTGGTAATTCTATTGGCTTAAATTCCAAATCTATGTTGGTCAATGTGTCTTCTGATTCTACTAAGAAGGATTTCATCTCTGATTCTATTGGACTTGTCATTTTCAATAATGTTGGACCCAATGCTTCTCCTTTGCATGACATGGTAGGCCCCTTTGGTAATTCTATCTAGAATTCAAATGTTGGTTTTTTTGTGACTAGCTCTTCTTCTACTTCTTTATTGGGGTCAGTTCCTCAAGGCTAGTAGGAAAAGGCTTTTATGGTAGAGGAGAGGTGGACCCCATTTGTTTTAAAACATCATAAAAAATATCCTCCTCAATTTGATATAACTCTGCACTCCCAAAAGAAGGGAGGTAAAGGAAAATCCTAATTTTCCTTATTTGGTTGTGGGAACCTAGTTTCATCCCATTGGGAAGATTGGTCTTTTATTTTGCCTGTTTCTTTTGGTCTTGTTTTGTGTTGTTCCTTTGGCTTGTCTTGGGATGCTTCCTTATGTTTGTTGGTAGAGTTCTATTTTGGGGAATTCATTGAATATATTTATGCTCTCTAATTTGTAAGGGGTTTTTGGGTCCCCTCAAAACCTATTTTTACCTTAATAAAAAACATAGAAATTATTTCTGGCTACCCTTGTTTGTGGAAGGTATTTTCATTTGTTGATTAATCCTTTGATTATCATGTTACAAACTTCAATGGCTTTTGATTTGGATGTCTAGATCTGATTTATATGCATTTCATTAAGCTTGTATGCCATTAATTTTAAAGGATATTATTAATGTATTCATATTAGGTAGATTATTTATCAACATCTCATATGTTTTCATAACCTTTATATTTTTAATTCAGATATAATTTTATGCTAAATTCTAATCTACATCTTATATATATAATTTTTTGTTTCATCTTATTCTTTTAGAGATCCAGGTCTACATTCACAATTTCATTTTTTTAATATTTAAATGATCAATATTTGAAGGATTTTCATTTTTTAGATATCTCTTTTCATCTTTAGCTTTGTGCATGAGTTTTATGACCTTAATTCCTACATCCACTACTACATTTGGGGCTAAATTTTGACATAAGTTTCTAACGGGTAACTTTTTATTACAAATTTGGTGTTTTATTTTTTGTAGTAGGCCCCGATGATGTCGGTATTCCAATGGGTGTTTAATTGACCATCAAAATTCTGACAGATTTGGGGTATAGATTAAAAAAAAAAGTGAAATGGCCTCATCATTTTTATTTCGATTGGATAGAGGGAGCGGGAGAAAAGGAGTGAAAGCTGAGTGCGGGAGAAGGTATGTGATTTCTTCATCTTTCAAGCCTCTGGCATCATATTCGAATGCATTTCATTTTATTTGATCATGAATGCTCTCTGAAATGACTGCATTCTACTAGTGTCGTGTCATAGCTAGTTCTTTATCTCTATTATCTGATGTTATTGGTGCTTGTGCTCAAGGATATCGATTCACTGTATTCAAATGTTTGGATTCATGTTTGTTGATATTACTAACATATATGTTTAATGACACCATTGTAAATTGTTGTCACTAAAATGACCGCATTCCACTGGTGTCATTCCCTAGCCCGTGCTTTAACTCCATTATTTGATGTTATTGGTGCTTGTTCTCAAGGATATCCATTTTTTTGAAATGTTGACTGTGGTTATCAAATGGATAGCTCGTGAGCTTCTAGCTAGGTGCCATTTGTATGGATAGCTTAGGGCATCAAATGTATTATATCATTGATAGTTGATACTTTGTTAAAAGGAAATAGGAAAAAGAATGATTTTTATTTAGTTTCTCTATTTTGATCCCTAAGTGGCTTACAACCCTAGAGAAGTATATGCAAATTTATGGATGCAGTTGCAGGATACATAGCAGCCAATAATTCACAATAGATCCATGCATCCAATTTGAATAGAAATTAATACAAAGAACTAGGCTCCTCCAATGGACCAATCATCCGAACCTTGACTGTCCCCTCAACCAGTGACCCTTCAAAACTAGGTTATCATGCAATCAGTGAGTGATCCTTCATTCTCTTGGTGAGCTTCTAGGTAGGAGCCATTTGTATATTTGATAGCTTAGGGCATCAAATGTATATTGTATCATTGATAATTTAGACTTTGTTAAAAGGAAATAGGACAAAGAACAATTTTGATTTAGTCTCTCTATTTTGATCCCTAAGTGGCTTACAACCCTAGAGAAGTATATGGAGATTTATGGATGTAGTTGCAGGATACATAGCAGCCGATAATTTACAAGAAATCCATGAATCCAATTTGAATATAAATTAATACAAAGAAATAGGGTCCTCCAATGGTGCAATCATCCATACCTTGACTTTCCCCCAAACCAGTGACCCTTCAAAATTGGGTTATCATGTAATCAATGAGTGATCCTTCATTCTCCTGGTCTTCCCTGCATCCAAACATATTGGAAATACACAATACAATGATAACAAGTCTTTCACAATCCCCCTTCCCTCAAGGAACACTATCAACCATCCCTTCCACATAGCATTTCACTATTTTATGAGTGGATTGTGTAGGAACAACTAACATTAAACAAGGATCAAACTCCTCAAGACATCTTGGAAACCATTGAATTCAATAATAAATGAAACCTAACACCAACACTATTCCTTCCATAGTTGCAGGATACATAGTAGTTGACAATTCACAAGAAATCCATGCATCAAATTTTTATAAGGATATCCTACTAATCAATAGGAATTTTCTTGAGATGACCAATGATTATGCATTTTGATGGCAATGTGCTAGTTCGAAAGGATAATATAAATCTAAAACAATTTTTTCTGATTTTCTCAAACTATAAATGTGGTTAAAGGGAAAATATTATGTGGAAAACCCACAAACAAAGCTAGTAAATGATTGTACATCAAATTATTCCTATATTCATTCAAGTATTGCTATGCTTCAGCTACCTGACCTTTGAGCTTCATTTAGAGGAATGTGTAGCTTTAAGATAGAGTTACTTCTTGGGCCTTACAATAGGGTGGAATATGATCAAGATTTGTTTAGGTTGTATCTTTGTTAGTCCCATTGTTAGGTTCTTATAGTTCATGGTTTGAATCTATTATGGTTGTGTAAGGGATTTGTAGATGCTTTTTCTAACATAATTATTGGACACCATGATTGGAACAACTAGTTTTTGGCTATTGTACACATGAATCATATCTGTCAATGGTTCTTTGTATTCAAGAATTCATTGATCAATCTGTGAGATTTATTGTCCCAGCTTTAAAAGAGTGATAAAAGATATAGTGAGTGCTATCTTTTCCAAGTGTTTTGTGGGTGCCATTATCTTCTAGGAGTAATTGCTAGAACCAAATTATGTTATTTGCCTCTAGTAAATATTGCAGACACAACCATCTTCTTGGTGAAGGGTTTCTTCCATCCCCATGAGGCAATATTGCATGGTTTCCATTCCCTTGTAGTATAGTGAACCTAATTTAATACAAGTGTGCACTATTTTGGGTTCCATAATTTATGGCCCCTACACTATGGTTGTTAGCCTAATTAAGACATGCCTACCTTTGCATATAATAAGAGGCCAACATGAAAAAAACATCCAGAGGTTAGGGGGTTGTTCCCTATCCATAATTTATTATTTAAGTGCTAAGTGATGATGGGTATATCGTGTAATTCATACCTAGTGTGTCTCTTTCTTTCTCTCCACATTTCACATTAGGAGTATATGTTATAAAATACTAATGAAATCAACTATAGGTCAAATCTAATCAAAATTGCAATATAAAGATTAAAATAGATCTTGAAGAAATATGGGAACCATTTTTGACAGATATTGTACAAATGAAGAGAATGCTTCAATGTGGAACAATTGAAGGACAATATTTTACTTTTATATGCACATCTGCAATGTTTTTGATATATTTCTGAGATAACAAAACCATAGAAAGAATGACATATAGAAGAAAGTAAAGAATAATGATCATACTTTGAGATATTGTGGAAAATTAATGATCAATGCTTAATCTAATTAATTCGTGATGTACTTACTATGGGATGCTTATGGTTTTTAATGTACCTACTATGTCATTTTGAGTATATGTATCATGAGTTTTTTAGCAATGTCGGCAACACATAGCATGGCCCCAGACGCCATGGCACCACCTACTCATACACATATTTTATTTTCTCTATCATTATATATATGTTTATTTCCCTTGAAGTGTTCTTTCTTAGGGCCATTTCGTAATGGATTCAATTTATGTGACAGGGGATGCAACACTTGATGGTGATTTTCCTAGATGTACTAGTATTTCTAGTATGAGAATGGTGAAGGATTGCATATTGCTTGTGAGCAAAGAAGAAGGAGTTCCCTTGAAAATAGAAAAACTTCCAGGTACTTTAAAGATTGGACCTTTCTTTTACTATACAATCATATGTTAATTACACCTTGCATTCAATATGAGAAGCTTACATCTATTGTGTTCTTATTTTATACTATTATATCCTTCGACTAATGATCCCATGATTATTTTGTAGGGAATGATGTTTTCTATAGTAAACTTAATGACAAGTGTTTGCGGATATTCGGGCCCACCATCTGTACAGGGTGAAACATCATATCCGAACTAAAACCCCAATCCACTATTTTGATTTCATATCACTGCTAGGATAGTTATCATTACTTCCATTTTTTAATCTAACACTATTTTCTTTCTTAAAAGGTGGAAAACCCAAAATCAAAAGTTAAAGGATGATCTCATAGAGAGTATGACAAACATTTTTGGATCTCGTGCATTTGAGAAGGGTAAGCTCCTTCAAAGAGTTGGGATATGTTTGAGGTATATTAGGGACCAGTACAGGTGTACATAACCAAAAACCCACATTACCAACACCCCCCTTGCATTCTTGATTTAGAGTGAAAATCTCTTATTCTAGATGCAAATGAGAAAACTAAAGTAAAAAAATGAAATACACCACTAGAGAATAGAAGAAGGTATGTGATACTATTAAGAATGTAATTGTGTACTAAATACTCTTCATATTTATATGAACTAACATATTTCAATCTCTTCATAGATTGCCTGACACATCAAAGGCAACAAAGGAAAGATTGAAAAAGCATAGGCAACACAAACTAGGCTCTGGCGGTTATTCGAAACTTGCTGCACGAGTTGTAAGTGTTGGAAAAATACAATCTTTACATGGCTTTTAACACTGAAAATAATTCTTTGATCTTTAAATATTTATTTATAGTTTGAAATCTTTTTTTGTTTTGATGAAATAATAAAATAAAATTTGACGATACCAAGCAAAAATGTAGGGTGCGGAGTTCAATATAAGTCTCACAGAAGAGGACAAGAGAATTGGCTTCCAACAAGGCTATAAAGCCGTGGTAGAAAGAATAAGAAGTGCACAAGGTTCTACTGATGGATCCATTGGGGTAAGTAAGCTAAATAGATGATATTTCAAATTTAATTATTTACCAATTAGTTTATTTGATGTTAAGTTCCAACATAAAGTGAGTAAATTTGTTTTAAGTAAGAAAATAATGATAACATGAATGCATATGAAATTGAAATGCAGCCTGCCGATTCTTGCTGTACACAACCTATGGGTGTTGATGACAATGAGGATGTGCATCACAGTAATACAAGTAAACATCTTAAATTGATTGGTGTAGTAATACAAATTTAATTGCAATTGGTGTTTGGATTAATGTAACAATTTGTACTGCAGTTGTAGAGAGTGTAGAGACCATTGTTAATGAGCATGTTGAGGTTGAGGCCGAGGCCAGAAAAACTAACCTCGATATTGATGATGTGACTAGATCAAGTAAAGAGCTATACGATTATGGCCTGTAAAGTACTGAAATACTTTAAAATGTTTTTAATTATAATAAAATGTTTTTAATTTAACCGTTTTATATGTTATTGCAGATGACCCCCCTTTGCATCAACAAAGAACTACACATGCATTGAGATCTAATGAGAGGGTAGATGATCATGATGATGATATCGATACTCATCTTAACAATTACATCTTAAAAACTAGAAATCAAAAGAAAAAAAAGAAATGATTGTCATCTATGCACCTTAATTGATAATGACCAATTTTTATTTGCCAATGAATTTAATTATGTGTAGTGAATGTTCATAAATTTTATAATGTGTTAATGAATGTTATCGTGTGATAATTAATGAACATCACATTTTATTAATGTGTGAATGAATGTTATCGTGTGATAATTAATGAATGTTACATTTTATTAATGGATGAAATAATGAATGAATGAAATAATGAATGAATGTTAGATGTTAACGGGGAATTTAGAGTGATGTTGGGGGGGGGGGTGGTGGTGGGGCCAAATGAGCTTCCACCTTCATGTGGTTGGCCCTGTTTAGTACAGAATATAAAACTATTCTTGAAACAAAGTGAAGCTCAATAAGTTTGTTCCTTATATAGGGTCTCAAGTGTAGCTTTTATCCCACTCTCAACATTGCAAGGCTTCAAGTGGTGTTCTAATATTGGTTTCTCCATCTCCCACTGACATCTTGTCTTTCTCCTAAGAACTCTCACATAGCTATGATACATGGATGAGCAGAAGATGTCCCTTACAAGCTACACATATATAATATGGAAGATCTAGGGAACAAATATTCTACAACATAGAATGAGTCAACTTGAATCTATAGTTTCTTTATTCACAATGAAAATTCAAATTACAAGCCATATTTTATATTTAATATTCATATTTATCTTCATCATGATCATAGCCATCATGGTCAGCATTTGGTTCAACATCATTTTCAAACCACACTCCATGTTGGGTACCATTATAAGGCATGGAGTGTGATCATACCCATGTTACCATAATAATGAGTTAGCCTATAAAATTATGAATAAAATACCTCGTGTATCATATTTATAATACTGTAGGTGCACTCAGAATTGGCCCAGGCACCCAAGTTCCTACCAAAGGAACCCAAGTTAAACCCAGAGGAGAACAAAAGTAGAATCAGAACCCAGCCTCAAACAAAGAACCAAATAACTTGGCTTTTTTCTAATTCAAGTTTATTTCTGAATTCTTCTCCAATTCCAACCTGATTATTCCATATTTTTTTTTCCAATTTTCCTTCTTCCTCACTCCAAATTCAAGGATCACCACCCATGACTTATGTTGTTATTTCCTTTTACTAATTGTGCTATTTCAAAGATCACCACCCATGACTTGGTTAAGATGATGAATGCTGGCAATGCCTTTATTACCAAGGAATCACCGCCCGCCATTAATGAATAGTAATGATCATCATCTCCTAAGAGTAATCATTGTTTGTGTATGTTGATCACCGAAGTCTTTGGCTGTGATTTACATGCTATGAGGTTTGTCAGAAGTGGGGGTATGACATGTTGGTTGGATTATAACATATTGACACTTACACCATGAAGAAGAAAAATGATTAAATAGAAAGAGAGGACCAACTGAACCATCTTGTGGTCAGTCTATATCACATTGAGAAACAACATCAAGAGTCAAGAATGAAAACAATTAAAGGTTTCTTCAAGACCATGAATGATCAACAACATTCCATTAGAAAACAAAACACTAATCTATATTATCATTAAGCCATAAAATATGTCTTTAAAGTTTAGAAGCGTCACAAAAACTTTCAAGAAACATAGTACTATTCAAGGACCAAAATGAATACCCTCCAAATGATTATGATTATGTTGATGTTGATGTCTATAATTTATGTCTAATGATTATGATGATGTTGATGTTGATGTCTATAATTTATTTCACTTACTAATGCTTGCCTAGATTGAATTTTGAATTGCTAGGTTGGAGAATGCTTTCAAAGTTTAGGGTCTATTCTACATGATACTCTTAGTTACAGCTCAAATGCAACTCAACATATTTTTGATGCTGGGCAACCCACTACATAAACTCATCTGTAGGTGAAATTTAATGCTATGAATCTTGGCATTGTTAATGTTATTGCTTTTCCTCACATTTCATATTTGTGAAAATGTTTCTTGGCACTATCTTATTCTTATTACAATGTTTTTTGTTGTGGGGAAAGAGGTCAATCTTCATTGTCTTCATTGTGGGGGACAGTGAAGATTTCTCTGACAAATAGAAGGTCTTCTTTAGTATCTTATAATAACATGCTAAACTGATAAAGGTGTTATGGGCATTTAATCTGAAATTACTAATAGACTAAGCATATTATTACTATGCTTAATGTTCCATTTAAATGCATTTAACACAAAAACAAATTTACAAAACTGAACCAATGGCATGTTTACAACAAAGATGTGTTGAGGAGTTTGCTCCTTGTTTAATGTTAAATGTTCCTACACAATCCACTCATTGAGCAGTGAAATGCTATGTGGAAGGGATGGTTGATAGTGTTCCTCAAGGGAAGGGGGATTGTGAAAGACTTTTTATCATTGTATTGTGTATTTCCAATATGTTTGGTTGCAAGGAAGACCAGGAGAATGAAGGATCACTCACTGATTGCATGACAACCTAGTTTTGAAGGGTCACTAGTTGAGGGGACAGTCAAGGTCCCGATGATTAGGCCATTGGAGGAACCTATTTCTTTGTATTAATTGTTATTCAAATTGGATGCATGGATTTCTTGTGAATTATCAGTTGCTATGTATCCTATAACTGCATCCGTAAATCTACATATACTTCTCTACGGTTGTAAGCCACTTAGAGATCAAAATAGAGAAACTAAATCAAAATCATTCTTTGTCCTACTTCCTTTTAACAAAGTCTCAACTATCAATGATACAATACATTTGATGCCCTAAGCTATCAATACAAATGACACCTAGCTAGAAGGTCACGGGCTGTCCATTTGATAACCACAGTCAACATTTCAAAAAAATGGATATCCAAACATTTGAAAACCAATGGCATGCTTACAACAAAGGTCTAATAGAACTCCCAACAATTCTTAAACATACTTTATCTGATATGATGAATTATTAAACAATTAAGGTTGGAGTAGACATAGTTATCACACATTTTTTTGTGTGGTACAAGGAATATTTGGCTAGGTCAAGTCTTCCTTCATGCTAGCAATCTATAGAATTAGACCTTTATTAACAATTGATCATATCAGATAACTAGTATGTTTAAGAATTGTTGGGACTGGTCCTTTTGCATGTATTAAATAGAATAGAATTCTCAGCATATTATTATCATTCTATTTCTTTATTGTAAACATGCCATCAGTTTAGTTTTGTAACTTCACTATTGTATGAGTGGATTGTGCAAGAATAGTTAACATTAAACAAGGAGCAAACTCCTCAACACATATTGGAAACCATTGAATTCAATAATAAATGAATCCTAACACCAACACTATTCCTTCCATTCACTTCTACCAAGAATAAAGCATTTAATCCATTCAACATTACATATAATCATTAGAGAGTTACATTTCCTGACTGTGTAGAGGAGTAGTCATGACCAAAATGATGAAAACTACTTTCACCCTTGCACAAGCTATTCCAAACTTCAAGTAAAATGAGCAATATGCTATATCAAATCATTCATATTCATAGTAACCATTCGAAGGATCATTTTTTCAATGAACCCTCTGATTGTACCCCTATGGCAGAGAAAGGAAACCTCAAAATAGAGAAAGGAAACTTAGTAAAACCAATCTATCCTGATGTTTGTGAGGGTACAGTCATGATAAGTGCCTCTCAAACCTCTCCAAACATGTAAGATTGTCTTTAAATACTTTATTGATCTCTTCTAAACATTAACCAAATCAAACCTACATTTGAATCCACACACAATAACCCCAAAATGAAGGGTTTTGTATCCTTTAATGAATCACAGTCACTGGTAGCGCATGGACAGTCAAACCAATAGTCTCCAAAGCATTCAATAATTGATTGGATTTTATTTAATACACACTATTCATTCCATTCACTTCTACCAAGAATAAAGCATTTAATCTATTCGACATTACATATAATCATTAGATAGTTACATTTCCTGACTGTGCACTAGAGGAATAGTCAAGAAATGTAACTGTCTAAACGATCCAAACATTTGAAAATAGTGAATCGATATTCTTGAGCACAAGCACCAATAATATCAAATAATGGAGATAAAGCACGGGCTAGGGCACGACACTAGTAGAATACGGTCATTTCAGAGAGCATTCGTGATCAAATAAAATGCAATGCATTTGAAATTTGTTGTCAAATATGATGCTAGATGCTTGAAAGATGAAGAAATCACATACCTTCTCTTGCGGTCATATTTCACTCCTCTATCCAATCAAAATAAAAATGATGAGGTTGTTTCACTTTTTTTTTTCATAGCCAAATCTTCCTTGTACCACACGAAGAACATGTCATTGGTTCAGTTTTGTAATTTGTTTTTTGTGTAATTAGTAATTGGTAGATTAAATGTAGATAACACCTTTATCAGTTTAATTAGCATGTTATTATCATATCAGATAAAGTATGTTTAAGAATTGTTGGGACTAGTCCTTTTGAGTCTATTAAACATAATAGAATTTTCAGCATATTATTATCAATCTATTTCTTTATTCTAAACATGCCATTGGTTCAGTTTTGTAGATTTGTTTAATCTGTTAAATGCATTTTTCATGAGGAGGGGTCTTGTTTTGAGGAGATTGATGAAGATTGTGCACCTCAAAAACCAATTCATAAGGTACCAATCATGTTTCCTATTCACTTATATTTTTGGATTGGTAAATCTCCTTATAAGTTTCATGTCCTTTCTTTTGATTACTATGGATGGGATATATATCTTACATTTAACATTCAACTTCTTTACATTTTAGAACATGTAGTGTGTTTTTTGAGGATTTTACCAAATCAACTTTTAACATAAAATGAAAACACCAAACTGATATCTTGCCCTTTCAACTTGACAAAATATTTGCATTTGACCAATAACTGCAAGCAACTAAATGATAAATCCACATACCTGTATCTTTGTAAAATACTTGGAACATCAAAAAGATGGCTAAGTGGCTACCGCCATGATTTTTATCTACTGAATATGGGAAAAAAAAACACCAAAAAAAATTGAATAGAAAACATGATTGGTCATTTCAGAGAGCATTCATGATCAAATAAAATGCAATGCCTTCTCTCGCGCTTGATCAACTTTGACCCACTCATTTTCTCCCACTCCTTTTCTCTACAAATGAAATAAAAATGATTTGGCCATTTCAAAGTAGTGAATCGATATCCTTGAGCACAAGCACCAATAACATCAACTATTTTGATCTGTGGGTACCCTAATGTTGGCAAGAGTTCTTTTATTAATAAGATTACTCTGCAAGATTGAAGAAGTGATATATTTTGGCAAATGAAGAGTAGAAAGAAGATGATATTCCTAAGATCATGGATGGACATAATGTTGCAGATAGAATGGGAAGACATCTTTCTAGACTGGCCCTGGATCCTTCGACAATTGGGCTAGGATCCAAACCTAGGCTAAAAAGATGTCTTCCTTTCTATTGTGGAATTATCCCTTCTTTGGCCTGCACTCATTCCTCTTCTCAAAAATGGTTATCTAAAACCTTTGGATATTGTTTCTCATCCATGCATGAAATGTGCTAGTGATCGTATAAAATTACTTTAGGCCTCCAGTATTGATGAGAAGTACAAGTGTAAAATGTTTTTGTGAGACTGGGATCAATTTTTCTAGTGTACATAAATACAAGGTGGTGATTATTCTCGACGATCGATAGGTAGCTAGGATAGTAGCTAGGACTAAAGATAACACAACTCAAGAGACCATCATAGGTTGTCTCTTTCTTTGGTCTATATTATTGACAGAATGTTTTACCTTTCATTAGCTCATCAAATCTGGGGATTTGAAAGAATTTAATAGAATATTTTCATGACAACGTATATTATTTAATTTGAAGTTGCATGAATTTATCTACTTCGCACACTTGTATACTATGAAGACAGCGATAAAGAAGCATCTCCTCCCATGGCCATGCTTCTTTATCGCTTTCCTTATAGTCTACAAGTGTGTGAAGTAGATAAATTTGTGCAACGTCAACTTAAATAATATACATTTTCATGAAAATATTCTATTAAATTCTTTCAAATCCCTGGATTTGATGAGCTAATGAAAGGTAAAACATTCTGTCAATAATATAGACCGAAGAAAGAGACAACCTATGATGGTCTCTTGAGTTGTGTTATCTTTAATGTGCCTATCCGTTGGTTTTTTGACAATTTATAATTAATTTTGATAGAAGTGCTATGCATTCGACAGATAAAATATCAGAGAAAAATAATTTATGATAATTCTTGCGACAGTAATGCTATACGTTTGATAGGGAAACCTATCGGAGAAATGTTGCATGCCTGTCACTCTTCCAACAGTTTGTGTTGCAAATAGAAAATTTTTGACAGACACTTCGATAGTAATGACATATCACCAATAGGTAGATCTATTGGAATTTGGTGGAAACTATCGCTATTCCAACAGTTCTAATGTCGAAAAGGATATGTTTTCGACGGTTCATTCCGACATAGATTGTATATTTCTGATAGGTCTTGTTGTCATAATTCTGATGGATGAACCATAGGAAATGCCATAATGAAGCTATTTTCATGTGCATGTTTGTGACATGAAGTGGTGTTGGTAAACTGATGGATATGTCTTCTATCGTAATTTCCTACGTAAAAACTGCGACGGACTCATGTGTCAAAATGTTGACAAATTAGCATTGCAAATCTAACAAATGGCCATCAAAATTTGACCTCAAATGTACTAGTGATCTAATATCCCTATTAAAATAATCTATTGGCTTATGGCTTCCCAAAATTTAAGTACCAAGGGTGTATAGCCCAAATCAACTAGCATTTTCCATAGGAATTTTGGTGACTTGTATGCCTACACATGAAATACCTAAGATTATACAGAATGATTCTTCCCACATTTCTCATGATGGGTATGACTCCTTAACATGGGTATCTCCTAACCAATTGGTTAATCTTTTCAATGACTTTGAAAATCTTAAACAATGGATGGGCCAAGGATACTCAAATAGTGAGGCAATCCCCTTGACTAAAGGGTTGAGGAGGAAGATTCAAAATAATGAACATGGTGTGGATTTTTTGTGTGGCATATCTCATATTATGAATGGAAATATCATGCATATTTTAAAATTCATGTCTAAGTTCTTAATCTCTCTAATCCTACCAATCATGTTGAAAATTCAATTATGATACCAACATCATTGCCTAATGTGCCTACTAATACTTTTCCTATCATGGTTGTATCTACTCATACCATCAATTTTGTACATGTTAATCTTGGAGAAATATCTATTAATTGAAATTCTCTTATACATCATTTCATGAGTGTTCCATGAATTTCTCATCCATCTCCTATACCCACTTACCACAATGTCCCACTATCATATTGTAATACTCTGTCCATTTTCCACATCCTCTACAATCAAACATGTCCAATACCAACCTATCCATCCAAGAAATAATTAATAACCTAACTAAAATTGTTTCATCCATGCAACATCAATTGGATTCCATAACTCAATCTAATTTGTGACATTTCTATCTCACTTTCTCAAGATATTATTTTTGTCATTATCTTCTTAATACATGGAAATACCAAATTTGGGGACATACAATAGAAAAGGTGATCCCTTAATTTATGTGAAAACATTTCAAACCTTTTGTAGTGACTTCTCAAATGATCATAGAATCATGGCTAAACTATTTTCTACAACCTTTAGTGAAAAGGACTTGCAATGGTTTTTTTTCTTGTCCTAATTATTCTATTTATTTTTTCAAACATTAGTTAATGCATTTATACAATTATTTTAAAAACATATTGGTCCCCATATTTGTTTGACTGATTTGATTCATTGCAAGCAAGGAGTTAAAGAGATATTGACTGATTTTATTGGTAGATATAAATATTTACATGATTAAATAGCTTACCCTATGATTAATATGTATGGTCAAAGGATTTTCATTTCTAATTTACAAAAACATATTGGAGATAATTTATTATTTTTTAAGTTTACATCCTTTTCCCAATTGTGTGCAGTGTTTTATAATTATCAACTTTAGGTTATCCAACTTGATTCATCCACAAAAAGAGATCTACTTAATAAGAATGATGTCACTTTAAAAGTGTTCCAAAAGTTCCAAAAGATAAACAAATGATTCTTCAATATTTACAACAGTTCTTCAAACTATGTTAATACACAAGTGGCAATTACAATAAGTGTGGCTCCTTTTTCATCAATCTATAAATCCATGTGTAATTTTACTCCATTTTCTAAGTCTTTATATAATATTATGCTGAAGTTAATGTTAATGTTTTGAAACATCCTCCCATCAAAACTATTGACCCTTCCAAACCATCTCTAGTTTCTTATGATCCCAAATCCTTTTTCCAATATCATAATCAAACTAGCCATGATACTGAAAAGTACTATAGTGTGAGGTCCACTTTCGGCCCACATAGTGATCCTGTGTTATTCATATTAGCTATCTTTTTGATTATGTTTCTTTCAGAGATACTTGGACTTTGTCGACTACTATTATATTATGTTTGGACCCATTGGATTGTTCTTTTGATGATTCTGCTTATGGGATCCATGATGTATAGATTTGGTTTATGTTTTTATATGATGTTTTGTGAACCTGATGATCTTGATGATATTTAAATTACGTTATGGAATTTCATTTGAAATGTGCAATCAAATCATGAATATTATATGCAATTGACGTATGAGTTGAATTATGCAATTTAATGTTTAAATTTCGCTATATCATATATGTTATTGTAATGGTTTTCTTCCTTGAATTACTGATGCTGCATTTAGGTATTGCAGGTGGAAGGACCATGGAAACACATTCGGGGAAAGCACATTGAACATAGGGTAACCAGTTATACCAAGGCCCCGTCTATTTAGAGACCTGAGGCCTCGTTGTTAAGTAATTTATTTCGTAACAGTAATTTGAATGTTTGTATGTTATGTGTTGTTATTCTGGATGTACCTTTCGCAAAATGTTATTTTGTTAGGTGTCGCTTGACACTAATGTTCAATGTTATAAAGGTACGTCGTGTGTTGTGTGAGAGCACTTGCTAGGAGTTTTAGGGATATCTTAGCACTCCTTTCTGCCATAGGAATCTTTATGCAATCTCATTCCCCATTTCCGATGTTATTTCTCGACATGGGTTTAGAGGGTTAATAATGGCCTTAGGAGATAGTTTTATGCTTAATTTGTTAACCCATTCCATGTATCCATGGGTTAGGGGTATTTTCACCTCTTTAGAAGCCTAAAAGTGACTTTAGGACCCTTTTAAAATTTCATTTTCCTTCTTGAGCGAAAATTGCAACTTGCTTGTTTGAACCTTATTTATGAGGTTAGGTGTAGAAGCCCTATTTAGAGGAAATTTTGGCTTAGGGTGATTCATTCACCCATTCTCTATTTTTAGAGAGCTTTCAGAAAGTTAGAGGAAAAAAGGCTTGAAGCTTGGATTAGGGCTTAACAACATTCTACCATAGCTTGGATTTGAGGTAGGAATTCATGTGCTCTCTCTGTTTGTTTGAGATGTTTGTTATTATGATCATGTTCTTGGCTCCCCATGGTTGGTCATGGTGGAGGTTTGTTTTGTTTAGTGTTGTGTTTTAGCTCCCCATGGTTGGTCATGGTGAGAGCAAGCTTGCATATGTGTTTATCATGTAATTGAATTTTTGGGTTGTTTACTCTTAGATTCTCTCATCCTTGGGAGGGAAGAGAAATCAAGAGGGGGTGTGGAAATGGAGAAAACTCCATGTGTAGAGTCTCCTCCATGTGTGGGGAAGGATGAACCTTGGGTGAGTGATTTTCCCCAAGAGACCTTGCATGTAGCCTTTGTGGCAATGGGGGTATAAGGAGGGAAAATTGGCCTTGTGTGCCTTGTATGTATTTGAGAAATATGGGTCCATGTGTGGCCTTGTATATTATGCAATGGTAATCTCCATGGTTTTGTCTACCACACCCTACAAAGGAAATTCATGGGAATTCCTTAGTTTACTTCTTGAGGGAATTTGGGAATTTTGTCCATGTTTGTTAAATCATGTTGTGATTGTGTGTATATGTTTGTAACCTGTTCAATGTGTTCTCCCCAAGCTCGGGGGTGGTCTCATGAGAGACCTTGGATGGGAGGTGAGCTCCCATGGTCTTTTCCTTGTTTTGTTTGCAATTGCAGATTTTGAAGTATGGATGCATGATGATAAGGAAGATAAAGACTTTTGCTTTGATGTGTTTGAATGAGGAATTCACTCTATGTTTGAAAGAGGAATTCACTCCATATTTTGATTTACCCTTGTAAATTTTGAATCATGTATTCAATCTCCCTTTGGAGCTCTTGTATATTGTATTTAGAAAGAAAAAACATGTTGCTATATTGATCTATCATTGCCAAATTTATGTTTTAGAAGATGCTTTCATTATGAAATTCATGTAAAGAAAAGCAAGCTTCATTTGAATATTGCAATGTTACTTTGTAACCTAGGAATGATGTAAATTTCAATGGGACAAAGATAATGAGAGGATTATGTAGTTCATATTATGGAAAGTTGTATCCTTGCATGTTTCTTAAAAGACCTTCATTCTCTCTTGGCCATTGAATTTACTCTCTAAATTATTGCAATAAGATCACCAAGTTGAAAGAATCTATATTGATATGTTATCAACTCTTACTTGAATGAAATAAGGAGATTGTAGCTCCATTAGATGTTTTAAATTGGTTAAGATCAATTCAAATATACTCTGAATATGTGTTTGAAAACACTCCTTAGTTCTATGATATTGACAAGAGAAAACTATGAAAAACTATGAGCATTTAGTCTTTAGAAAAGACCTTATTTGAATAACAAATAGACTATGTAAATCTATGTTTCAAATACTATCTAAATGCAATAACTTAAACTCTTCATTCCATATTAGGAACCATTAAAATTTCATTGCTATGATTAATGAGTTTTAAAAAAAAATGAACTAAGTAGTGCTAAAACAAAATAACACTACCCAGAAAATTTTAAAGAGCAAATAGCTCTCTGGATTTTGTATGGGAAAGAATTCCCATACAAAAATCCAACCACAGTCATTTAATATTATTAAATCTGCCACCTTTGCCCAAGCTAATAAATAAAATAAACTTTTAAACAAATATCATACTCACCTTTTTGACAAGCCTTTCCCCTAGGCGCAGGTGGATGAAGGCTAAGGCTTTGTAATTAATCCCAATCCTTTTGGATGATGGGATGGTGTACTAAGTGCCACCTAAGCAAGCAACTTGTTAGCTTTTAAAAGCTTTGTCTTCCAAAATCCACGCAGCCCTTTGGAGGAGTTAAAACTTGTTAATAGTTTCCTTGTTTGAAGCTTAAAAGGGTAGGTGGGTTGTCTTGTCTTGGCATTATTTTAAACCTCCTTTCAATACACATCATCTCTACCTTGAATTGTGCCCCCCTTGCTTTATTTGAATTTCAATCTCCTCATGGCACGTGAGTAGAGGAGGTTTAGAGGCTAGTGGGAGGGCTAGTTTAGAAGGTTAGATATTTAGGAAAGGATGGTAGTTATTAAGGTAGATAGGGTAGTAGATAGTTTAGGATATTTTGGTGAATAAAGATGGATTAATTTAGTTAGTTTAGTTAGAAGTTTTTTAGATGCTTAGATAGTTAATAAGATTGTTTAGTGGGTAATAAAGTTATGATATAATTTATGTTATTTTGTTATTTTGCTTTTGGATTTAATATTAGTATAGGAAGATATTAAGTGATGCAAGGAGATTTATAGTTAGTGGAAATTTCCATTTTGTTCTATAATGATATTTTTAAACATGCATTAAATATTAGATAATAAATTATAATTTATTAATTAAATAATATCTATATTATTTAATTAATATTTTATAATTATTAATTAGTATTATATAATAAATAAATATAATTAGTGATTAGACTTATAGCTTTCATATACTAATTTAATAATAAGTTTGACGAAGCATTCATGAATATCCTGTATTTCCAATCAAACCAATTAAGCTCCATGAACAGATTGGACTTAACGTAAACATTAGACATTCTTTATACTTGACCTTAATTAATGTTCCTATAGCATCCTTTATAGACCACATTGTCGAGGTTGTTTACCTGAATCATTGTAGTCTCGTCGTTGAACTCTTTAACCCGCATCCTGTTTGTAAGAACTTTATCACTTTTTTAAAAAATTTGTTGGTTGTGTTTTGTCCCAACTTTTGGGCATCACATATAGATTGAAGTGTCTTATCCAAGATCTCATATATTCCAATACCATAACTTTTGAGTGTGTTAATTATAAATAAAATGAGTCTATGTGGTACATGGGCACACATGGATCACCTAGGAACATTTTAAGGTTCTTGAATCATAATTTGATATAATAAGATCCTATGGACCATTTGGGAAGATTGGGGAATCAATTGGACCCATTTGTAAGACCATTGGCCGGACAGGCATTTATAAGCCCTCAAGGTCAAATCTGGTTAAAGGGTCATCATAGGTCTAGGAGAGGGTATAATAGGGTTGATATTATTGTTTTGGACCATTCATTGTCATTAAATTGAGTTCATGTCATAGGGAAGGCAAGAAGGTAGGAATATGTCAAATGTTGTCAATGTTGTCATGACACATTGACAACAAGTGTGTAATTTTTGTATTTTGGTTCCAATGGTCTGATTAGTTCAAATAAAATTTTGGATCCATTTGAGGGGTTTTATAAACTCAATATATGTCTTCTATGGTCAAAGGAGAGGTGTTTTTAAAGTAATTGATAAGGAAAGGCAATAAAATCTATTCATTTTCCTACTATTTTTACTAATGTTTTTGTTGTACGGCCCTATACAGATTGTTACAAGTGAATGGTGTACATGTGTAGATAGAGGAATGTTCTAGATTTCATATTAAAGTGGTTTTAGGTAGATATCACCATCCTATTGAGGGTTGTGGGCATTTTACTTAGACAAACTAAGAAACCCTCAATTACCTAAGGTTTGGGGTTGAAATGTAAATAACTCCACTTTCCACTATAGGAAAATTATGGCCCTTGGTGGAAAGTGAGATCCCTGAATGTATTATAAGATTATTTTGGTTTTGGACAAGGGGGTGAAGAGAGTTGGGAGAATGGGGAAGCCCTAACCAAGCATCTTAATGTGACTAGTTAATTAAAGAGGGTAAATGAGTGTTGCAGAAGGGTTGGAGAGTGAGTTTGTTGAATTTTGATAGTGGATTTGGAGGTTTGGCATAGGGACTAAAGTATCTGAATGGTTAGCAAGGTCGGGTCAATCCATTTGTGATGGGTTGCTTTGGAAATCAATCTAATTAGTCCCATTATCCCTAAGGGGACAATCATAAACAAAGTGTTTGGTTGGTGTGATCAGGAATCCATCTTAGTACATGTTATTAAGGTCCAAAAAGGGTATCCTAAACTATAATTTTTTCCTTGGCTTGTTTGGGAGAATTCAGATTTGTAGGGATAAAAATGGGAAAGGAGACCTAGCAGGGAATTAGGCCTATTTGGTACTAATACACCTTAGGTAGTTGAATAAAATTATTAGGGCAATGGAGTTGAATCAATTCTTTATTCCTATGGAAAAAAAAAATTGTAAGGAGGATCTAACTCATTCTATTGAAGGATTAGAGAGGTACACCTTGGTCATCTAGGATTGAGTGTGCTAGCCAAGGTTCTTTGTTGGAAGGATTTCAGAGAGGAAGATGTTCCTTGGACTAGAGGATGGTCCTAACTGAATAGTGTCTTGTTATATAGGGCTTATAGGAGTCTTTGAGTCTTCAAAGTGGCTCTTAGAGATAAGTAGTGAAGGAATACCAAATACAAGGAGAACCATTGGTAGAGAGTGGGGAATCTTAGAGTAAATGGTTTGTTTCCATTTCACTCTTGACTTAAATTTAATTAGGTGAACTTATTTATTAGGAGGAATTATTCATTTTTTATATTTTGAGGAGGATATTGTTGGGTCCTAATTTGACTCCAACTACTCCTAAGATGTGGTTGAGTCCAATTACTCCAACTACTTTATTTAGTAGTTGGTTGACTCCAACTACTCCTAAAATATGGTTGAGTCCAATTTACTCCAACTACTTTATTTAGTAGTTGGTTGACTCTAACTACTCTTCTAGAGAGGATGTGGTTGAAGGTTGAGACACTTGTCTCAACCATGTACAAGCCTCCTACCAGCTCTTGCCTATATAAATATGCTATCTCTCATGTATTTTAAATATTAGATATATTGTATATGGTAGGATATCATAATAGATATTTCCCTTGATGTTGTTATGCCTCTGAGCATATACATCAAGATTTTCTAACAGTGTTATTTTTCTTATTTTATTTCTAGTTTTGATCTAACACTTTCAATTAGATACTAGATTATTTCTATTTATTAGCAGATTCTAACATGGTATCAGAGCCTTTTTTGAAATATTAGATTCAACTAATCTCCATATTTTGCATATATGTGTTGTTTTTCTTGATCGGTTGATTGGCACTTTGATATTGTTCTTTTCAAGAAGATGAGATAAGTGGTCAATTTTCTTCTTCACACACTTGTGCTCATCATGCACAAGTTTCTTTCAATAGGAGCATTTTTTTTCTTCTTCTTTGGCTTATCACCTTTTCAATAAGATGCCTCATTTATTTCTTTTGGGGAAAGCAATTTATTTTCTTTCTTATATTCTCCTTGGTACTTTTGTTTCTTCTCTTGCTTAGAAGGCCCTCTTTGTTCTCTTGTACCTTGATTTTCAGCCAAGGCATGAGACTTGGAGGGCTTAATTGTGCCCATATGGATCAAATTGTCTTGTTCCTTGTTGAGTTTATTTGCAAACTCATCAAGAAAAGGCATTGTATAGTTTGTTCCTAAGGAAATTTTTGTTGCATAGAAAGTAGAAACAAACATTGAATAAGTGGGACCAAGTTTGGAAAGATTGCTAAGAATTAGTTGTGAATCTTGCTTCTCAATTCCACATACTTTTAACTACAATCTTAAAGCTTTCAACTTTGTGAATAAGTCTTGAATTATGTCAAAGTTACAAGGGTTTAATCCTATCAATTCATTTTCCAATTGATGCCCACTTAATTCATCTTTCTTACTAAACAACCCTTCTAATGTTGTCCACACATTATTAGGAGTTATAATGGATTCAACATGAAAGAGAAGATCTAGAGATGTGGCCATGCACAAAGTACCATATGCTTCATCACACTTTTTGAACCATTTGGGATTTTCCACAAGTAGTGTTGGTTCAGTTTCAACACCCATTGTTACTCTATATAACCCAAACTTATTAAGATAGATTGTCATTTTAGAGTTCCACTCATAGTATTTATAGGGTGTGAGTAATGAAATTGTTGATTGATCCATTTTAATGTAGAAAATGAAAATGTAGTGTGGAAAAGAAGAGAGATAAGCTACACAATAATAAAGTGCACGAGACCACATGCAAGGACTCTCAGATATTTACAGGTTGGAGCTTTATATTTTAGTACGTTTATATAGCTCTTTTCTAAGTTACAATCTTCAATAGGCTCATAATGACCAAAATAAAAAAATTTGATACAAAATGAACTAGAGATTAAAAAAATATGGAAAAATGATCTATGTATATGTGTAGTACTCTTCACCAGCTTTCCAATAGTATCTTGTTTTCCAGAAAAGGAGTCTGGATGCGCAAGATATGGCTCCCAGAGTGGAAAAAATAAATTTTGACTTTGAAAGAGAAAAAATCCATCAAAAATGAAAAATAAGAATATCAAACCTTTATATCTAAATAGAGATTGGAAAGAGATTTCTGACAATATCTTCTTTTCCCTATTTCGACAACGTATGCCCAAGTTATGACCAAAACACCAATGGGTGCTCCGAAAGGGAATGTTTTGATAGTTGGATGGTTGACAATTTTAAAATAGTGCCTTGGTGTAGTTGAATGGGCTTTAAATTTGATAGCCTTATGATTGTCACCGTAGAGGAAATAATTTGGTGTGTTGCTACCTCAATTTGTGTGCCAAGTAGTCTATTGGACAATTTTTTTCAGAGGCTTCTATCATCAAAATAGGGTGAATTTTATATTAAAATTCATCGCTCAGCTATTCCAGATGCAATGGAAGCATATTTTTGGCCTAAAAATACTCTTTTTTATGTTATGTCCTCTAAATCCGAGCTACAAAACCCTATTTTGTAACTTTTGCAAATAGTCTCATAAAAGCATGAAACAAAAGCCAATCTTGACTTTCTCAAGCCTTCTGAACATAATGGTGCAATCATAATTTCTCTCCAAATTCATTAGAGCATTGAAATCAACAGATCAAGAAAAACAACACATATATGCAAAATATGGAGATTAGTTGAATCTATTCTTTCAAAAAAGGCTCTCATTCTGTCAAGTCAAGTTTAGCTCAAGAATCTTCAAAGGATGCAAGTAAAAGGAAAGGAAAGGGTAAGGCCCTAGTTTCTTTTTCCTCACAACCAGATTCTTGGATTATTGATTCAGGTGGTTTGCACTACATGGCTTCATCAAAAGAAATGTTTTCCTCCTTGGAGTCATGTTCTATGCCATCCATTCTTTTGATGATGATACTTTTGTTGAAGTGCATGGGAGAGGTTCTTTTGACATGAGAGAAGGAACATTTCATGATTTCCTATGTGTTCCATCTTTGCTAACTAATCTCCTATCTATCTATCAGATCATTCACATAGGCTCTAGCAAGAAGGTTGATTTTACTCTAGACATAGTGGTTATTAGTGAGATGAGAAATGGGTCTACAATTGCAGTGAGAAAGGTAGATCATCAGTCCACATTATATCACTTCTCTCACATTGTTTCTAATTCTCCTTCACTTGCATTACTCACTCACTTGGATGAGGTGAGTCATTTGTGGCATCGACAGTTTGGTCGCTTGAACTACCACTACTTGCAAAATCTCAGTCAGCATAAAATAGTTATAGGATTTCCTTCTATTAAATTTTCTAATGGAGTTTTTCAAGGATGCATTCTTGGAAAGCATCCTAAGGAAAAATTTGATAAAGGATAAGCATGGAGAGCCACATAGCTTTTGGATCTAGTACATAGTGATTTGGTAGGACCATTTCTACATCCTTGTTTCAAAAAAGCTAGATATATTTTAACATTCATTGATGATCTTTCTCGGTATACTTATGTATATTTTCTCAAACAAAATTTTGAAGTCTTTGAGTATTTTCAAGAACTCAAAGCCTTTGCAGAGGAACAATGATGAAGGGTGCTCCCCTTAAAACCAAAAACACATAACAGAAACAAAGAAATAACAACAATTTGCAAGAACAAAAAATGGACTTCTTATTATCTCCACAAGTGTGGAATTACAAATTTTAGAATTACAATATGCAAAGCCACATGGGAATTCTCCTTACAATATTCTATAGGACAAAGCCTCAAATCATTACCCAGATCTACCTAGAACTACTCCGAACTACCTAAGACAACACTATAGCCTTCCTTATATAGGCAATTTTCCACCGCCTAGGAAGGTTCTAGAATTATATCCAATAAGGCTGACCAAACTTAGAATTATTTTATTTTACAATTTATTACATCAAAGTCGGCTCAAAATAAATTTTGAAACCCAAACAAAAATTTAGAAGGAAAATCATTTTTTTTTTCCCATTTTAGGTGACCCAACTTTCGAAGACCATAAGTCATCACCAGTTGACCCGATTGACTATTATAACCCCATTTCGGAAAGGGCATGAAGTGCTCTATAGGCTTGACTTGCATAAGCACTTGTCACCCAAAATTTCAACCTCATCCGGGGCCTCTAAAGCCTTCAAAACTAAGTTCAAAGTTTCTGTACCTTGTTGCCAATACCAAAAATCTTTAATATCTACAAAGCTAGACTTGATCTGTCAATGAAACTTTACTGGCAGACTGATATGATTGAGATGAACCTCCACATGTGAAATCAGAATATTTTGAGATTGTATGACCAACTTACTAAAAATAGAAAGTTTCCATAAATAGAAGCTCTACACAAGATATCCCTTATTGAATACAAAAATAGAAATATTTTTGGGTGATGCAAGATTGCTCTTACACCCAGGATGCTCCTACATTAGACACCTGGGGTAATTTGAGAAGTGACCTTGTCATGACTCAGGTGTGCAAAGGAAAACCAAGATGGTTAACCTCCTCCTTTGTTAGCCATCATGAATCTTCAACAGGTCATCCTTTCCACTTGACTAGATATTCTTCATATGTCATGTTCCTTATGTTTCTACCAACACGATTGTCCAGTATGTCTTCAATCTCCTTGGTATCTGAACTACTTGATGGAATACTCCATTATGTCAATGTGATCTCATCTTCAACACCTCCTTCATGATACTCTATCAAATCTGAAATGTTAAACACCAGTGAAATATTCAGCTCACTAGGCAATTCTACCTCATATGCATTTCCTGAATCATGCTTCTTTAGTATCTTACATGGTCCAAACTTCTTCATTTTCAGCTTGTTATATGTACCAATTGGAAACCGCTCCTTCCACAAATGAACCATGACTTCATCCCCAACTTGAAATTCCTTATGCCTCCTTTTCTCATTTTCTGTAGCCTTATACTACGCATTCATCTTGGTAATGTGCTTCCTCACTTCCTCATGGATGTTCTTCAAATGTTCTGCAAAATCCTCAGCTTCAGCACTACTTATCTCCTCTTTATCTATCATCCTCAACTCAGACACATTTCTGGGACTACTTCCATATACAATCTATGGATGATGTGATGAACTAAACTTCAAATCTATCTTCAACTCTTCACTTTTTGCTAGTGTCATTCTATGTGCTTCCTTATTTGGCAAACTGGCTCCTGGAATCAAGTCCATCTGATGACTGATCTTTCTTACTGGTGGTAATCCATCAGGCACATTATCAGATACAATATCCTAAAACTCATTCAACAAATCTACAACTTCTATAGGTACATCTTCTACTTCCTCTTTCCCAGCCTTTGGAATTAAGGTAAAACACATTCCAATGACGCATACCATCTAAGAAATTTCCTCTGTCAACAAAATTTATTCTTGCATTACCACATACCTTTTATTTTGTTTCCTTCAATGGTTTTAGCTTATGTCACACTCCATCCTTTGTCAAAGAATAGGTATTCACAAAACCATCATGTACAACACATCTATCAAATTACCAAGGTCTACCCAACAACATATGACCTGCATCCATAGATATGATATCACATAGTACCTCATCTTGGTACCCACTAATCTTGAACTTCACTAGGCACTATTCACTAACCATGACCTTGTGGTCATCCTGGACCCAGGCAACCTGATATGGATGTGGATGTTTCTATCTCTTGAGCTTCAACTTTGTCACCATCTCTTCTGACACCAAATTATTAGTACTGCCACTATCAATAATCACATCACAACATTTACCCTCACACTTGCACCTAGTATGAAACATGCTCCTTTTTTGCTTAGGTTCATTCTCCCCACTTAGTAGGACTCTTCTATTGATTAGCGTCTCTCCTCTTTCAACATCTTCAGAATGTGATGATCTAGCATCTTCATCTACATGGGAAACTCTAGCCTAACCTTCATTTCTCTTATGTGTCCTTCCTTGGCATTGAGGACATTCAAATTCCCTATGACCTTCTTCCCCATAGTGAAAACATGTTCCACGGAAGCCTCCTCTTCTAGATCCTTGTCCTCTTCCTCTTTCTCTTTGATCTCTATTATTTTGATCTTGGAACGATTGGAATTATCTCCTCTCTGGCTCTAACTATTACTAGTCTCATCCTGCCTTTTTGAATCTTCATTTCAATCTCCATATGACTGTCCACTAGATCTTCCATCATGACCTCTTCCGCTTTGTTTGCTCTCAAACTTCTTGTTCATCTTTTCCTCTACTTCTAGGGAAAACTCGTATGCCTCTTCAATACTATTCATTCGAACCAAACTCAACTCCTCTTGAATGCTCGGTCTCAACCCATTAAGGTAACAGGAAACTTTCTCCTTATTAGCTTTTGCATGGCCTACTCTAATGAGGATTCAATAGAACTCCTCTGTATACTCCTGAATAGATCTTCCTGCTTGCTTCAAACTTTGCATTTTCTTTAGTAGGTCAAGCTCATAATCAAGAGGAATGAACTGTCACTTCAATTTGTCCACCATTTGATCCCATCTTGTGATTTTATCTTTTCCTCTCCTATTTATCTCCAATTGAATCTCTTGCCATTAGATCTTCGCATGGCCATTCAATCTAGCCTTCACAAAATTGACCCTCTCAGGATCCTCAATATCTTCATACTCAAAATATTCTTCACACTCATTGATCCAGTTGATCAATTCCTCTAGGTTTAGATTTCTAGAAAATGTCAGAACCTCAATTTTAGATCTTTTCCCGATCTTTGAAATGGCTTGGAAAAGTCTTTCTTCTTCCTCATTCACAATCTCGACTTCTCCTTCAGAATTTCCTTCTTCGGCTTCATCCTCTCTTTCATCTCTGACATTAAGATTCATTCCTCTATGAATCTCTTCTTGCAATGCTCGCACTTGTCTCTAGAGCGCTCTAACCTCAGGTGTCACAAAACTAGCTCTTCCACCACATTCCCTTTGTGGAGGCATTTTCACATGTATCACTGAAACCCTAACCATGGTTCTGGTGCAAACTACCTCACAGTCGGTGATCTATTTACATAGAAACCCTAACCCACAGTCCTGGTGCAAATTGCCTCATAGTCAGTGATCAATTTACACAATCAGGACTCCTTTTCTGATACCACTTGATGAAGGGTGCTCCCCTTAAAACCATAAACACATAACAGAAATAGAGAAACAACAACAATTTGCAAGAACAAAAAATGGGCTTCTTATTATCTCCACAAGTGTGGAATTAAAAATTTTAGAATTATAATATGAAAAGCCACATGGTCATTCTCCTTACAATATTCTATAGGACAAAGCCTCGAATCATTACCTAGATCTACCCAGAACTACTTCAAACTACCTAAGACAACACTATAGCCTTCCTTATATAGGTAATTTTCCACCGCTTGGGAAGGTTCCAAAATTCTAGCCAATAAGGCCGACCAAACTTAGAATTATTTTATTTTACAATTTATTACATCAAAGTCAGCTCAAAATAAATTTTGAAACCCAAACAGAAATTTTGAAGGAAAATCATTTTTTTTTGCCATTTCAGGTGACCCAACTTTCGAAGACCATAAGTCATCACCAGTTGACCCGATTGACTATTATAACCCCATTTTGGAAAGGGCTCGAAGTGCTCTACAGGATTGAATCATGCAAGTGCTTGTCACCCAATATTTCAACCTCATTTGGGGCCTCTAAAGCCTTCAAAACTGAGTTCAAAGTTTTTGTACCTTGCTGCCAATACTGAAAATCTTCAATATCTACAAAGCTAGACTTGATATGTCAATGAAACTTTACTAGCAAACTGATATGACTAAGATGAACCTCCACATGTGAAATCAGAACATTCCGAGATCATATGACCAACTTACTAAAAATAGAAAGTTTCCATAAATAGAAGCTCTACATAAGATAGCCCTTATTGAATACAAAAATAGAAATATTTTTGGGTGATGCAAGATTGCTCTTACACCCAGGATGCTCCTGCATCAAACAAATAGGGAAATCCATCAAGGTTTTTCACACACATAATGGGGGGAATATGTTAATCAAAGATTTGAGCAATTTTTTTATCTCAGAAGGAAATGATCTTCAACACATAGTTCCCTACACTCCACAATAAAATGGAGTTTCAAAAAGAAAGAATTGGTCCTTAAAAGAAAGGGTCAACTATATGATCCACTCCAAATCATTGTCATCTCAGTATTGTGAAGAGGCTATAAACTATTCATGTTACATTTAGAATCGAGTTCCTCATTGAGCCTTGAATGGAGTAACACCATTTCAAGCTTAGACCGGTCATAAACCTATAGTCAAACACTTTTGAGTATTTGGGTCTCCTACATGGGCCAATATTCCAGTAGAGAAATGAAATGCTATGGACCCATAGAGTAGGCCTTGTATATTTTTTGGGTATCCAGAGGGTGTCAAAGGATATAGGATTCTCCATCCCACCACACATGATATTTTTATTGAGACGAGTGTTCATTTTGAGTAAGAAACCTATAGTTCCTCTTATATCACTTCTCCATCATTGATTCCTATTAGAGACATTATGATTTCATGATGATACTTCTTCTGAGGATTTCAATCCTCCTAATCCAGATGATGAATCTTATTCTTCCACTTCAGATGATGATGATGAGGATCCATCTTCCTCCTCTCTTGGTCATCATTCAGAGGATGATGATTCTCCTCTAGATTCTCCACATGCTCAAATTACTAGGCCTCTTTGAACTCATCAAACATTGGAATTAGTAGGTGATTGGGTTGATGATCCTTCAGATGAGAGAAGAATAAGGTCACAATTTGAGAAAGATCCACATCTCTTCATTGATATATCTTTCAATCTACAATCCTTTTAGGAAGCTTCTGGTATCCCCAAGTGGGATTTTTCTATGCAAGAGGAGTTAAATTCCTTAGAAAGGAACCATACTTGGGATTTAGTCTCTCTTCCTAAGGGAAGAAAACTTGTTCAATTCAAGTGGATCTATTGAACAAAATTTGTTGCAGATGGGTCAGTTGATAAGCATAAGGCTCGCCTAGTCGTAAAAGGATTCTCTTAAGTTCCTAGAATTGATTACTCTAAGACCTTTGCACTAGTTTCTAAAATGAATTCCACCTAACTTGTCCTTGCCATTACTGAATCCCATCATTGTTAAGTTCATCAGATAGACATGAAGAGTGCTTTTTCTTCATGATGACCTTTGGGAGGATATATGTATGCAACAAACACAAGGGTTCATCTAGGATCCTTCACTTGTTTTCTACCTTCAAAAGTATCTCTATGGAATTAAACAGCCTCCTTGAGCTTGGTATGCCAAGATGGAATCCTTCCTTCTATCAATTGGGTTCACTAGGTGCCATTCTGATCTGAATGTCTACATTTTGCAACAAGATGATACTCTCACTTTCTTTTTCCTCTATGTTGATGACTTGTTGATCATAGCAAGTCACTCATCCCACATCATGGCAATCAAAACTACCCTTCATGATTGGTTCTTGATTTCTAACTTAGGCATTCTCCACTACTTTTTAGGGATTGAGATTACTTAGTCACCTTCTGGTATATTCATTGGAAAACCTAATTATGCTCTTGATATTCTCTCTAGATTTTTCATGGATGATTTTAAGTCTGCACCGACTCCATTTCTATCAGGGGTAAAACTTGAGGCTTCTTGTTCTTCACCCTTGGTTGATGCTACCTTGTATCATCAATTGGTTGGTAGCCTCATATATTTGACTCATACAAGGCCTAATATTGTTGGAAACAATTGTCTGAAGGAAATTGCTACTCAAATTATGTATTGTCTTTGATGTCACACAATGTCATAGTTCGCAGCAATCAGTTACTACCGAGCTCAGTCGGTCTGCCAGACAGGAATATTAGTGCTTACCAAGTCCACTCGGTTATCAAAGAAAATCAGTGTCTACCGAGTTCACTCACTTACCAAAGGAAATTTTAGTGTTTATTGAGTTCAGTCGGTCATCGAAGAAAAGTTAGTGTTTACCGAGTTTAGTTGGTCATCGAAGAAAAGTTAGTGTTTACCGAGTTCAGTCGGTCATCGAAGAAAAGATAGTGTTTACCGAGTTCAGTCGGTTATCGAAGGTAAAGGATTGTCGGTGTTTACCGAGTTGCCTCGGTCTCCAAAAGATTATAGAAAGTTATGGTCACCGAGCACTGTCGGCCCTTGAAGGATTTTTGCAAATAGAGTTTGCTTAATTCAGCTGACTGTTATACTAAATAATGTCGATTTGACAAATCTAAAATCATATAAATAAAAGGTCAAATGTGAAAAATGAAAAATAATACAGCAGAAGATTTACAGAAGAAAAGCAGGAAAGGTGTATGCGAATTTGTGAAGGATGTTCAGATATCCTTAAGGTGCAGCAGAGATTTATTCGATCAGAAAGGATCAGACTTATGTAGAACAAAGATCTGTAATCAGCAAGATAGTTGCATTATTATACAGGTCATTTTTCATTGTTACCTTCTTATCATTGTAACAGTGAATTCTAAATCTCTTAACCGAGTTGGTTTAACAACCATATTGTAAATCCTCTAACAAGGTGACAATTCCATTGAATTGTTTTCAAGACCTCTTACCAGGCCATTCCTAGCAGGGTGTTTTAAATCCTCTAACAAGGTCACACCTAACAGTGTGTTTTGTAACCTTTTACCGGGTTGGCTTCTAACCGGGCATCACTTCAGAAAAGTGAAAATCAGTATCTAGATACATTGGTGGTTTTTCCCATATTGGGTTTCCACGTTAAATCTTGTGTCTCTTGTGTTCTTAATTGCTTTCTCAATCATATACATGTGCTGATGAATATCTAAAGATAATATTGCTAATACTTTCTGCATCTTCAAAGTTACCGCAATCTATTTACCGAGTGCTAAAACAGATAACATTGTTAAGATATCCTAAGGGATCTGGAAAGAATTAATTGGGAAGTGTTTTTATGGTTGACTGATTCACCCCCCCTCTCAGTCACTTCATCCATATTCCATCAAATATTTCATATGGTATGGGCATGGTCTCTCAGTTTATGCAAGAGCCACATGAGATCCATTGGAAAGAAGCTAAGTGATTCTTCATTATATCTAGGGTACTCACAGTTATGGAATTCATTATGTAGTAGGTGTGGATATTAACTTGGTAGGATATATAGATTCAGATTGGGTAGGTGATTCTCAAGATTTCAAGTCTACTTTAGGGTATTGCTTCTCTCTTGGTTCAGGTCCAGTTGCTTAGTTGAGCAAGAAGCAGTCTACTACTACTCTTTCATCCACCAAGGTTGAGTATTGTAGAGTAGTTAATGCAGCTATTGAAGTCATTTGGCTTTAAAACATCCTCACTAAGTTTTTCATTCCTTTTTGAAAGCCAACAATCATCATTTGTGATAATCAAAGTGTCATTTAGATTTATCCCAATCATGTCCATAACTAGTGGACAAAGCACATTGAGATTCACATGCACTACATTCAGGAGTTAATTCATGAGTAGGTCCTTGACCTTCAGTACTGTCAAACATCTAATCAAATTGCAAACATCTTCACCAAACCCTTCAGTGAGAGAAAGCTCATTCACTTATGTGCTTTTCTTGGGGTTTGACAGGTGTCTCCTTCTACTAGATATTTTTAGCTTCTTCTTTTACTCTCTTTTGGAAAAGATTTTTTATCCTACTAGGTTTTTTCTCCTTTTCTCTGGCTATGGGAGGATGCTTTTTATTTGTACAGGGGTACCTAACATGGTTTTTTTGTTAGGACCCATAAACTATGTATTGTTAGGACCCATTACCATTCCTTATACACTAGAACAAAATGGTGTGGCAAAACAGAAGCATAGAACAATAGTAGAAATGGGTAGATGTTTTTTACATGCTAGAAATATGGATTATAAATTTTGGGCTGAAGCTATGGCATTTTCCACTATATTCTTAATAGAATTCCTACTAAGGCCCTACCAAATAAAACTCCTAAAGAAGTTTGGTCAGGAAGGAAACCCAATTTGTCTCACTTACAAATTCTTGGCTCCACTACTTATGTTCACACACCTAAAGAGAAAAGGAAAAAGTTAGATCCTAAATCCTCACCTCATATATTTGTTGGCTATTTTGAGAACACTAAAGGTTATAGAGTTTATGATCCTCTTACTAATAAAGTTCACATAGCTAGAGATGTTTTCATTTCTGAAAATGGTGTCCATGACTGTTCTCAAATTTTAGATTCTGATTTTAGTCACAGCAACATAGTTCTTGTGGAGGACCAACCTCCATCTCTCAACCCTACTCCTCAAAATTCTACTCCTAAAGTTTTTGTTCCTTTTGTTTCTGCTCCTAACACTAAGGATAATACTAATCAATGGGATAATGATGAACAAATTGATAGTAATAATACTCCTTCTAATGCTTTTTTTCCTTCTAGTAGTAGCAGTGATGATGATGATGATGGTAATAATCTATTTACTCCTCCTAGTAATATTTCTGTTAATTCTAGGAGAAATCCTAAATGGCTTAAAGATTTACTTAATGAAGGTGATGATTACATTGCTAGAATGGGTGGACTTAAACCTAGAAGGATAAACTATTGCAATTATGCTCTTATGACTTCTCTCTCTAATTCTAATGATCCTCAAACTTTTTCTCAATCTCAAAATCAACCTCATTGGAAAACTACTATGCAAGAAGAATATGACTCTTTAATTTCTAATAATACTTGGGATTTAGTTACTTTACCTCATGGTAAAAATCTTGTTTCCTGTAAATGGTTATATAAAACTAAGTTGAATGCAAATAATAATATTAGCAAATTTAAAGCTAGACTAGTAGCAAGGGGTTTTTCTCAAATTGAAGGAATAGACTATAATGAAACATTTTCTCCTATTGCTAAAATTCCTACCATTAAAGTTGTTCTTGCTTTAGCTGCTAAAATGAATTGGCCTATTCACCAAATGGATGTTAAAAGTGCCTTTTTGAATGGTGATTTGCATGAAGAAATATATATGTCTCAACCTCCTAGTTTTATTCAACAAGGTAATGAACATTTAGTTTGCAAACTAAAGAAGTCCATTTATGGTTTAAAACAATCTCCTAGAGAATGGTATTCCAAAATTAATGCTTTCTTTATTTCTCAAGGTTTTGAAAGAAGTAAAAATGATCCTAACTTTTATATCAAGCATAGTGAAGATGACATTATTATTATCATTCTGTATGTTGATGATTTGATTCTTACTTCTAGTTCTAACCATTTAATTTCCGATATTAAGTTCCAACTCAACCAAAAATTTCAAATGACAGATTTAGGTTTTTTACATTATTTCTTAGGAATGAAAATTTGGCAAACCCCTAAGGGTATTTTTATCTCTCAAAGTAAATATGCTAAAGATCTCCTAGATAGATTTCATATGAATGATACTAATTCTGTTTCAATTCCATGTGATTTAGGAACTAAGTTAATGATAGATATGGAATCTCCTTTCATAGATGCTACTCCTTATAGAGAACTTGTAGGTAGTTTAATTTATCTAACCCTCACTAGACCTGATTTATCTTTTAGTGTTGGTTTAGTTTCAAGATTCATGTCCAAACCTCAACAAAATCACTTTAAAATTGCTAAAAGAATATTACATTACATTAAAGGTACTATTAACTTAAGATTATTTTATGATGCAAATTCTGATTTTTCTTTAAAAGGCTTTACTGATTCAGATCTAGGTGGAGACCCCAATGATGGGAAATCTACTTTTGGGTATTGTTTTTCTCTTGGTTCAGGTTCTATATCTTGTAAAAGTAAAAAAGAACAATCTTTGTCTCTATGTTCTATTGAAGCTGAATATAAAAGTTGTACTCATGCCTCTAAAGAAGCTTTATGGCTTAGAAGAATACTTGAAGATTTGGGTCTACCTCAACAAGAACCTGCACCATTTTTTTGTGACAATCAAAGTGCAATAGCCTTGGTAAAGAATCTAGTTTACCATGCATAGTCAAAGCACATTTCTCTCCACCACCACTTCATTAGAGAGCACATTGTAGACAAGAAAGTTTCCCTCATCCATTGCAAAGGTGAAGATCAAGTTGCAGATATTTTGACAAAACCTCTCTCTAGAGAGAAATTTGAATTTCATTGTAACAATTTGGGTTTGATACCCCTTGATGTAATTACCCCAAGTAAAGATTAAAGGGGGGTGTTAGAATTTAATCTTTCCTTGGTAATTATGTATTTAAAGGATAAACCAAGGTATCCTAATGTATTTTTCCTCTAGTCCAAGTGGGAGGACATGTAATATTTGTAATTTCCTTTATTAAGAAAAATAGATATTCCTCCTTATGAGGAATCCTACACTTGTCTCACACACTAGTGAAATGTGGCATACAAAGAATTGGGAGTTACAATGTAACTCCTTTCTCACATCTCTATTAAGAGATGGCTCTTCTCTCTCATTTTCTATGAGATAATTCTTCTTCTTGATTATCATTGTATGAACTTCTCTCTCTCTCTCTCTCTCTCTCTCTCTCTCTCTCTCTCTCTCTCTCTCTCTCTCTCTCTTTTAGGCATTTGTTTCCACTTTCATTAATATCACAGGGGTTTTTTTATGCTTTCCCCCTTCAAAATCTTGTGTCCTTGTTGCTTGTTTTTGGTGAATGCTCCTAGTTCTTGCACTAATTCATGGTAAATTATCCTATTCCTAAGCTCATTGATTAAACAAGTTCCTATTTGTCTCTATATTTTGTTATTATTTTAACAAGATTGTATGAGTGTCCATGTTTATGCCATTTGGGTTGAGTAATGCCCCTAGAACTTCCATGAGACTAATGAATGAAGTACTAAATTCATTTATAGGGAAATTTTTTGTGGTGTACTTAGATGATATCCTTATTTTTTAGTAAAACTAGGGAGGAACACCTAGAACACTTGGAGTTGGTATTAAGGAAGTTGCATGAGGAAAAGTTACTCATTAGTTTGGAAACATGTTAGTTCTTGAAGAAGGAATTAGTCTATTTGGGGTTTTTGATTTCAAATGGGAGCCTTAAGATGGATCAAGCCAAGGTGGAAGCCATTTTGAGTTGGCCCCCCCCTAGAAGCATGGGGGAGGTTAGGAGTTTTCATGAGTTGTCTACTTTTAACAAGAAAATTATTAAAAACTTCAGTCAATTTTGTGCTCCTATGTTAGACACCATCAAAGGAGGGAAAAGATGCAAGTTTTCTTAGACAAAGGCTATAGACAAGGATTTTGAATCTCTAAAGGTAAAGGCTTCTCATCAACCTATTCTTGTTTTACCTGATTTTAATAAATTATTCACTATTAAATTTGATGTCAGTAATGTGGGTATAGGGGTAGTGTTAAGTCAAGAAGGGAGGTCAATGGATTTCTTTAGTGAAAGCTTCAATGAGGTTATAAGGAGGTATTCATCATATGATTTGGAGCTATATGCTTTAGTACAAGATCTCAAGAAATGGAGGCATTATCTACTTCCCAATGAATTTATTGTTTATACTAGTAATTAGGATTTGAGTTTTCTTAATAGCTAGAAGAAGTTAAGCCATAGAAATATGAAATAGGTGGAGTCTATTCAAGCTTATACATTTACAATCAAACATAAGAAGGGGGTGAGTAACAAGGTGGAAGATTCCTTAAGTAGGAGGGTATTGACAATCCAGGAGATTCAATTTCAGAGTGTAGGGGTGGAATCCTTAAAGTCTATGGATAAAGGGTATGAGGATTTTCATGACATCTATAAGGTATATAATGAGTTCTCTAACTCGTACAATGTTGAATATCCTTAATATTTTGTACATGAGGGTTTACTATTCAAAGGTAGTCAATTATGTGTCCCAAGGTGTTCAATGAGGGAAAAATGTTACTTGAAAAAATCCTCTACTTGTAATTAACATGCAATCAATGGTGATTTTGATAATATTTTCATTGCTGAAAAATAACATTAATTATAGAGATGAGGAAAGGAAATACATATTGGAAAGGAAAAGTATTAGTGGTGAAAAGAAAGAAAAGGTTACTAATGAGGATGACATAAAATTAGAAAAATGGTTTATGGAAGATCGAGAAACCCTAATCAATGCAAGAAACTATAAGAGGATATCAGAGAGAGAGAGAGAGAGAGAGAGAGAGAGAGAGAGAGAGAGAGAGAGAGAGAGAGAGAGAGAGAGATAGAGAGATAGAGACAGAGAGACAGAGACAGAGATAGAGAGACAGAGAGACAGAGAGAGACAGAGACAGAGACAGAGACAGAGACAGAGACAGAGACAAAGACAAAGAGACAAAGAGATAGAGATAGAGACAAAGATAGAGATAGATAGACAGACAGACAAACAGATAGACAGATAGACAAAGAGAGAGAGAGAGAGAGAGAGAGAGAGAGAGAGAGAGAGAGAGAGAGAGAGAGAGAGAGAGAGAGAGAGAGAGAGAGAGAGAGATGTAGAATGAAGTGAAGAGAATTGTAGACTAAAGTTATCATAAAAGATCAAAGCATCAGATATTAAAAGATCATCAGAGTAGAAGAAGAGAGAAATGAGATCTTACAAGATTTTGGAGAAAGCATCTACAGGTCAAATTTCTTGTTGATTTATTCCTAAAAGTTTAGCAGCAAGATTGTGAAATCCCTTAACCAGGTAGTCTCTAACTGGACTTAGAAGTTCTATTTAGGAACTTATTGTAAATCCTTTTAACAAGGTGAAAATTGTATAAGTGAGATAAAATATCTTTAAAAATTAGTCTTTGATAGGACTTTCGATACTCCTAATAGGGTATTATACACTCCTAATAGGTTGAAGTCATTTAGAAGATGACATTTATGTAAGCTCCTAATCAAGTACCTTATTACTATAGTGATGAGTTGTGGATATCATCCCCACCACAGATTTTCCCTCTACTCAAGGGTTTTTCACGACACAAAATATCTTGTTAAGTGTTTGAATGTGTGTGTTATATGTTTAATTTGCACGTAATCAGTTATTAGTTAAACTTTATAGTAGCTATCGGTAAAAGGAAAATTAGTTATCAGTATAAGTAATTTACTAGCTATCGGCTTATGTTTAGAAAAGTTGAATAATTTTGAAATATCTATGGTACTGATTCATCCCCCCTCTCATTACCCTATCTAGAACTTTCTAAAAAAAACATCACTAAGGAGAAACATTGTGGGAGTTTGAGTGACCATATTGGTCTAGATAAAACTTTAGAACAGGTGAGAAGGTACTATTTTTGGCCCAAGATGCAGACATATATCAAAAGCTATGTGGAATCTTATGTGGTTTGTCAAAGGAGCAAGAGGAAAACCACTAATGTAGGGCTATATCAACCATTTCCAATTCCTACCAGAACTTGGGATAGTATTAGCATGGATTTTTCTATGGGACTTCCAAGGACACCAAAAGGTTTTGATAGTGTTTTTGTTGTAGTGGAAAAGTTCAATAAAATGGCTCATTTATTGTCATGGAAAAGAACCAATGATGTATCACATATAGTAAACATCTTCTTCAAGGATGTGGTAAGGATTCATGGACTTCCTTCTAGCATTATATTAGAAATGGATGTGAAGTTTGTGGGTCATTTTTGGAGGATCCTATGGAAGAAATTAGGCACTAATTTAGCTTTCAGTTCTTCCTATCACCCACAAATAGATGGGAAGAGTTTGAAGTAGTTAACAGATCACTAGGAAATCTACTTTAAAAGTGTTTGACAAAAAAACACAATCAAACTTGGGTTGATATGTTTTTTTGACTACTCATGGTAATTAGATTGAGTTCATGTCATAGGGAAGGAAAGAAGGTAGGAATATGTCAAATGTTGTCATGACAACATTGACTAAAAATGTGCAACTTTTGTATTGCAGTCCCAACGGTCAGATAAGTTCTAATGAAAGTTGGGAACCATTTGAGGGGTTGTATGAACTCAATACATGTCTTCTATAGTCTAAAGAAAGGGGTTGTTGAAGGATTTGATAAGGAAAAGCAATAAAATCTATCCATTTCCTTGGTATTTTCACTAATTTTTATGTTGTACGACCCTATATGGATAACCATATAAGTGGTGTTAGATAGAGATAACCATCCTATTGAAATATGAGGGAATTTTATTGAGACAAACTAAGAAACCCTCAAGTGCCTAAGGTTTGGGGTTGAAATGTAAATAACTCCACTTTCCATCATAGGAAAGTTACAACCCTTGGTGGAAAGTGAGATCCCTAAATGTATTATAATATTATTTTTGTTTTGAATGAAGGGATGAATGGAGTTGGGAGAATGGGGAATCCCTAACTAGGATCTCGATGTGACTAGTTAATCAAGGAGGGAAAATGAGTGTTGCAGAAAGGTTGGAGAGTGATTTGGTTAGATTTTGATGGTGGATTTGGAGGTTTGGAATAGGGAATGAAGGTTCTAAATGGTTATAAAGTTTGGGTAAATCCATTTTTGATGGGTTTCCTTGGAAATCACTCTAATTAGGCCTATTAGCCTTAAGGGGACAATTATTGATGCAGGAGCATCCTGGGTGTAAGAGCAATCTTGCATCACCCAAAAATATTTCTATTTTTGTATTCAATAATGGGCTATTTTGTGCAGAGCTGCTATTTATGGAAAGTTACTATTTTTGGTAATTTTTGTATGTGCTCAGAATGATCTGATTTCTTTCTTGGAGGTTCATTTTGGTCATATAAGTCTGCTAGTAAAGTTTCATTTCCAGATCAAGTGTATATTGGAAGATATTGAATATTTTCGGTATTGGCAGCAGGGTACAGAAACTTCGAACTCAGTTTTGAAGGCTTTAGAGGCCCCGGATGAGGTTGAATTTTGGGCTGAATGAAGCTTGCTTAATTTAGGCGTTGTAGAGCTCCTCGCGCCCTTTCCGAAATGGGGTTACAATAGTCAATCGGGTCAACTGGTGATGACTTATGGTCTTCGGAAGTTGGGTCACCTGAAATGGCGGAAAATGATTTTTCTTCAAAATTTCTGTTCGTGTTTCAAAATTTATTTTGAGCCGACTATGATGTAATGAAATGTAAAATAAAAAAATAATTCTAAGTTTGGTCGGCCTTATTGGCTAAAATTCTGGAACCTTCCCACGCGGTGGAAAATTGCCTATATAAGGAAGGCTGTAGTATTGTCTTAGGCAGTTCAGAATAGTTCTGGGTAGTAGATCTGGGTATTGATTCGAGGCTTTGTCCTACAGAATATTGTAAGGGAATGCCCATGTGGCTTTGCATATTGTAATTCTGAAAGTTTGTAATTCCACATTTGTGGAGATAATAAGAAGCCAATTTTCTGTTCTTGCATATTGTTGTTGTTTCTCTATTTCTATTATGTGTTTGTGGTATTAAGGGGAGCACCCTTCATCAAGTGGTATCAGAGCAGGAGTTCTTGAGTGTGTAAACAGATCACCGACTGTGAGGCAGTTTACACCAGGACCGTGGCTAGGGTTTCAGCGCGCATCGCGAAAATGCCTCCACGAAGGGAACGTGGCGAAAGAGCTGGTGTTGTAACACCCGAGGTTAGAGAGCTGCAGAGACAAGTGCGAGCATTGCAAGAAGAGATTCGCAGAGGAATGAATCTTAATGTCAGAGACGAAAGCGAGGATGAAGCCGAAGAAGAATATCAAGAAGGAGAAGTTGAAATTGTGAACCATGAGGAAGAAAGACTTTTTCGGGCGATTTCCAAGATTGGGAAAAGACCTAAGATTGAGGTTCCTACATTTTCTGGAAATCTTAACCCAGAGGAATTGATCGACTGGATCAATGAATGTGAGGAATATTTTGAGTATGAAGATGTTGAGGATTCTGATAGGGTCAAATTTGTGAAGGCCAGACTGAAAGGTCATGCGAAGATCTGGTGGCAAGAAATTCAATTGGAGCGAAATAGAAGAGGGAAAGATAAAATCACAAGATGGGATCGGATGGTGGATAAATTGAAGCGACAGTTCATTCCTGTTGATTATGAGCTTGATCTACTAAAGAAAATGCAAAGTTTGAAGCAAGCAGGAAGATCTGTTCAGGAGTATACAGAGGAGTTCTATCGACTTCTCATCAGAACAGGCCATGCAGAAGCTGATAAGGAGAAAGTTGCCCGATACCTTAATGGGTTAAGGCCAAGCATTCAGGAGGAGCTGAATCTGGTTCGAATGAACAGTATTGAGGAGGCATACCAGTTTTCCCTAAAAGTAGAGGAAAAGCTGAACAAGAAGTTTGAGAGCAGACAAAACGGAAGAGGTCGCGGTGGACGATCTGGTGGACGGTCATATGGTGTCCGAAATGAAGATCCAAAAAAGAAGGATGAGGCTAGTAGCAGTCAGAATCAGCGAGGAAATAATTCCAATCGCTTCCAGGATCAGAATAATAGAGATCAAAGAGGAAGAGGAAGAGGACAAGGATCTGGAAGAGGTGGCTTCCGTGGAACATGTTTTCACTGTGGAGAAGAAGGTCATAGGGCATTTGAATGTCCTCAACGCCAAGGCAGAATAGACAGGAGAAATGAAGGCCAGGCCAGAATTGCACATGTAGATGAAGATGCCAGATCATCAAATTCTGAAGATGCTGAAAGAGGAGAAACGTTGATTAACAGAAGAGTCCTGTTGAGTGGTGAGAATGAGCCTGAGCAAAGGAGGAGCTTGTTTCGCACCAGGTGCAAGTGTGAAGGTAAATGTTGTGATGTGATTATCGATAGTGGAAGCACTGACAATTTGGTGTCAGAAGAGATGGTGACAAAGTTGAAGCTCAAGAGACAGAAACACCCACATCCATATCGGATTGCCTGGGTACAGGATGACCACAAGGTCATGGTCAATGAACAATGCCTAGTGAAGTTCAAGATTGGCGGATACCAAGATGAGGTATTGTGTGATATCATATCTATGGATGCATGTCATATGTTGTTGGGTAGACCATGGCAGTTTGACAGATGTGCTGTACATGATGGCCATGCGAATACCTATTCCCTGACAAAGGATGGAGTGCGACATAAGCTAAAACCATTGAAGGAGACTGAAGAAAAGGTATGTGGTAATGCAAGGATAACTTTTGTTGATGGAAGAAATTTCCTAGATGGTATGAGGCATGAGCATGTATGTTTTGCTTTAATTCCAAAAGCTGGTAAAGAGGAAGTAGAAGATGTTCCTGTAGAAGTTGCAGATTTGTTGAATGAGTTTCAGGATATTATATCCGATAACGTGCCTGATGGATTACCACCAGTCAGGAAGATCAGTCATCAAATGGATTTGATCCCAGGAGCGAGTTTTCCGAATAAGGCAGCACACAGAATGACACCTGCAGAAAGTGAGGAGTTGAACAGACAAGTACATGAACTGCTACAGAAAGGATTGATCCGTGAGAGTCTGAGTCCCTGTGCTGTACCAGCGGTATTAGCACCAAAGAAGAATGGAGAGTGGAGGATGTGTACAGATTCTAGGGCAATAAACAAGATCACAATCAAGTACAAGTTTCCATTGCCACGAATGGATGATATTATGGACTGTTTGAGTGGAGCTGTGTATTTTTCAAAGATAGATCTGAAAAGTGGATATCATCAGATTCAGATCAGAGAAGGAGATGAATGGAAGACTGCCTTCAAGACAAAGGAAGGACTGTATGAGTGGTTAGTCATGCCTTTTGGGCTAACCAATGCACCGAGCACTTTCATGCGGCTCATGAACGAGGTTCTGAAAGAATTTCTAGGTAAGTTTGTCATTGTTTACCTAGATGATATTCTGATCTTTAGTAAGACATTGGAGGAGCATATGATGCATATTCGTATGGTATTTGAGAAGCTGAGAGAAGAGAAATTGTTGATTAATTTGAAGAAGTGCAGTTTTGTGAAGAAAGAGTTGGTGTATTTGGGGTTTGTAGTTTCAGGAGAAGGTCTAAAAATGGACCCAGAGAAGGTACAGGCTATCCTTGAATGGCCTACTCCAAGGAATGCTACTGAGGTAAGATCTTTTCATGGTCTAGCTAGCTTTTACAGAAAGTTTATCAGAAATTTTAGCAGTATTTGTGGACCCTTGACTGAAACAATGAGAGGGGATAGAAAAGAGTTTAAGTGGACTAATGGGGCAGAAAAGAGTTTTCAATTGTTGAAACAAAAAGTTACAGAACAACCTGTTTTAGCACTTCCAGATTTTAATAAGGTGTTTCAAGTAGATTGTGATGCTAGTGGTACTGCAATAGGAGCTGTTATGAGCCAAGAAGGTAAACCTATTGCTTATTTCAGTGAGAAGTTGAATGATGCCAAGAGAAAATATTCTATTTATGATCAGGAATTTTATGCTATAGTTCAAGCATTAAAGAAGTGGAGACACTATTTGCTTCCTAAGGAGTTTGTTTTGTATACTGATCATCAAGCTTTGCAATATTTGAATAGTCAAGGAAAGTTGAATCAAAGGCATTTGAAATGGGTTGAATTTTTGCAGAGTTATACATTTGTTTTGAAACACAGGAGTGGAAAGTCTAATAGGGTTGCAGATGCTCTTAGCAGAAGGCAACTACTGCTGACAGAAATGCAGATTGAAGTGGTTGGGTTCAAGGAGCTCAAGAATTTGTATCCAGAGGATCCTGATTTTGGTGAAGCTTGGAAAGCTTGTAAAGAACCTGTTACTCTAGACAGGACGAAATGGTTGGATTTCATCATCCAGGATGATATGCTATTCAGAGGGAGTCAGTTGTGCATTCCACGAAGTTCTATGAGGGAGAATCTCATCAAGGAGAAGCATAGTGGAGGATTGGCTGGACACTTTGGTCGTGATAAAACCCTTACTTTGGTTGGTGAGAATTATTATTGGCCACAATTGCAGCAAGATGTGAAGAAGTTTGTACAGCGTTGCAGAGTTTGTCAGATGGTGAAAGGAGTGAAGCAGAATACAGGGTTGTATCAGCCATTGCCTATACCAGAGAAGCCTTGGGAGGATATCAGTATGGACTTTGTTCTTGGTTTACCGAGGACACAGCGGGGACACGATTCAATTTTTGTGGTAGTTGACAGATTTTCAAAGATGGCACATTTCATTCCCTGCAAGAAGACTAATGATGCTGTTCATGTAGCAGAATTGTTTTTCAGAGAAGTAGTGAGACTTCATGGTTTGCCAAAGACCATAGTTTCAGATCGGGACACTAAGTTTGTTGGATATTTCTGGCGTACATTGTGGAAGAAGTTAAAGACAGATTTGAAGTTCAGTTCATCACATCATCCACAGACTGATGGACAAACAGAGGTGGTGAATAGGAGTTTGGAAAATTTGCTGAGATGTTTGGTTGGAGATAAGCCAACGGGATGGGATTTGATTTTACCACAGGCAGAATTTGCATACAATAATTCTGTCAATAGGAGCACTGGTAAATCACCATTCCAGATTGTATATGGAAGTAGTCCAAGAAATGCATCTGAATTGAGGAAGATAGATAAAGGAGAAATAAGTAGTGCTGAAGCTGAGGATTTTGCAGAACACTTGAAGAACATCCATGAGGAGGTGAGGAAGCATATTACCAAGATGAACGCACAGTATAAGGCTAAGGCAGATGAGAAAAGGAGGTATAAGGAATTTCAAGTTGGTGATGAAGTCATGGTTCATTTGCGGAAGGAGCGGTTTCCAGTTGGTACATATAACAAGCTGAAAATGAAGAAGTTTGGACCATGTAGGATACTGAAGAAACATGATTCAGGAAACGCATATGAGGTAGAATTGCCTACTGAGCTAAATATTTCACCAGTGTTTAACATTTCAGACCTGACAGAGTATCATGAAGGAGGTGTTGAAGATGAGATCACAGCAGCACAGTGGAGTATTCCAGCAACTAGTTCAGACACTAAGGAGATCGAAGATATACTGGACAGTCGTATTGGCAGAAGCACAAGGAACAGGATATATGCAGAATATCTGGTCAAGTGGAAAGGACGACCTGTTGAAGATTCATCATGGCTGACAAAGGAGGAGATTAGCCGTCTTGGTTTTCCTCTGCACACCTGAGTCGTGACAGGGTCACTTCTCAAATTACCCCCGGGTGTCTGATGCAGGAGCATCCTGGGTGTAAGAGCAATCTTGCATCACCCAAAAATATTTCTATTTTTGTATTCAATAATGGGCTATTTTGTGCAGAGCTGCTATTTATGGAAAGTTACTATTTTTGGTAATTTTTGTATGTGCTCAGAATGATCTGATTTCTTTCTTGGAGGTTCATTTTGGTCATATAAGTCTGCCAGTAAAGTTTCATTGCCAGATCAAGTGTATATTGGAAGATATTGAAGATTTTCGGTATTGGCAGCAGGGTACAGAAACTTCGAACTCAGTTTTGAAGGCTTTAGAGGCCCCGGATGAGGTCGAATTTTGGGCTGAATGAAGCTTGCTTAATTTAAGCGTTGTAGAACTCCTCGCGCCCTTTCCGAAATGGGGTTACAATAGTCAATCGGGTCAACTGGTGATGACTTATGGTCTTCGGAAGTTGGGTCACCTGAAATGGCGGAAAATGATTTTTCTTCAAAATTTCTGTTCGGGTTTCAAAATTTATTTTGAGCCGACTATGATGTAATGAAATGTAAAATAAAAAAATAATTCTAAGTTTGGTCGGCCTTATTGGCTAAAATTCTGGAACCTTCCCAGGCGGTGGAAAATTGCCTATATAAGGAAGGCTGTATTATTGTCTTAGGCAGTTCAGAATAGTTCTGGGTAGTAGATCTGGGTATTGATTCGAGGCTTTGTCCTACAGAATATTGTAAGGGAATGCCCATGTGGCTTTGCATATTGTAATTCTGAAAGTTTGTAATTCCACATTTGTGGAGATAATAAGAAGCCAATTTTCTGTTCTTGCATATTGTTGTTGTTTCTCTATTTCTGTTATGTGTTTGTGGTATTAAGGGGAGCACCCTTCATCAATTATAAACAAAGTATTTGGTTGGATTAATTAGGAACCCATCTTGGTACATGTTGTTAAGGGCCCAAAAGGGTATCCTAAACTATAATTTTTTCCTTGGGTTGTTTGGGATAATTCAGAGTCATAGGGATAAAAATGGGAAAGGAGACCTAGTAGGGAATTAGGCCTATCTGGTACTAATACACCCTTGGTGGTTGGATAGAATTATTAGGGAAGTGGATTTTAATCAATTATTGATTCCTACTCTAAAACAAATTGTGAGGAGGGTCTAACTCATTATCTCAAAGGATTGGAGGGGTACACCTTGGTCACCTAGGATTGAGTATGCTAGGTACGATACTGATTTGGAAGGATCTCAGAGAGGAAGATGTTCCTTGGACTAGAGGATGGTCTTAATTTAATAGTGGCTTGTTATATAGGGCTTATAGGAGCTTTTGAGTCTTCAAAGTGGCCCTTAGAGACAAGTAGTGAAGGACTACCAAATACAAGGAGACCCATTGGTAGAGAGTAGGGAATATTTAGGGAGGAAGTTCCAAGAGGGGAATAGGGATTTTTTTAGTTTCTTTTGGCCGGGCTCTACATTAATATGGAAACCCCTAATAAAAACTTGTACATATTTACCAATCATGCAACTTCCCATTCCACCAATAGTGTCAAGATACCTATGCTTTACCTTTCTGTTCTACCAATATCGTTGAGCTTATTAACCCTATGACCTTGGACATTGACAATATGTGTGATGTAGCCAACAATATTTTTAACCTCATTATGAAACCTAAACCCAAACTCAATCCCAACTCTGAACCATGCATTACTTTCAATCTTAAAGAAACTATTAAGACACCTGATTCACCCCTATGCATTATTGTAAATATTAATGGAGAACTCTCTTAAGGAGTGCTCATTGATCATGTGTGTATGATAAATGTTATTACCAAAGAGTTCTCTTTATAAAATAATTTCATCAAAAAACTTATGAAAAATATAATTTGATTGAATAGGCACGTGATGGTTGTACTCATCTTGCATAGGTTATATTACCCTTCCTAATTAAGTTGGTAAGAAGTGCTTAGACGTCGCCTTTATTTTTATTCTTACCTATGATCAATTCCTACCTTAATAAGGCTATGAAGAAAAAAGAAAGTTAGCAAGTTATTCCTAAGAATATAGGGAAAATATAGAAATTATAGAAACTACAAACTTGCAACTCCATTATTCAATCCCTCTAGATTAAAAATATACCCACAAAACCACTAATTATCAATTTAGTCTCATTGATCTATAGAATATTGGTAAATGAAAAAATAAAAAGGAAGAAAAATAAAATAAAATAGAAAATTATTGATTTTTAACTCAATCCTAGTAATCTACGCAAATGTAACAACAAATAGCATTCTATAAGTTATATGCCCAAACCCACAATTTATTAAAACTAGCAAAATTGTTAAAAATAGAATGCCATAAAAAAGTAGGTAGAATGAAAAAGAAATGCAAACATTAAGAAACCTATTAATTTTTAGTTCAATCTTGTTATTTTGAATACAAACACATAAATTATACATATTTGACTCATGAGAATAGAGCATTCCTATAGTTTACTGGTGTGATCCTACATGTTATTAGTGCAATCTCACCATTTTTTTGAAATTAAAACATGGAGTGAAATGTATTTTGTAAAAGTGGAAATCAACCTACTATGTCACATTTTTTTCCTATAAAAACCCTAAATTTTTTATGAAGATTACTCCCCTTACTAATCCAATCACACATTTTACAATAGGGAAACAAATAGAAAATGGCAAGAATGAGACAATGGAAAGGAGAGAAACACTTACTTTCTATTATCTTCAATGAAATAACATTACAATATTTAGAAATATAACATGCTAAAACCACATGGACATTTCCATTACTATAAACTGCAAGATAGCCACAAACTACTCTTCTAGAACTGAGTCTAAAACCACCTTCATCCTTATATATGTGGCACCAATAACTTCCTTAGAATATTCTAGATAGCGAACCTTTCCCATTTTGGTTCCTAGGGTTCAATTTCACACCTAAGTGATTCTTCTCTCTCTGCCATTTTGTATTAAAACCTGAGTATTAATGATACAACTTTCAGAAACCATAACTTTTGAACCATGGACCTAATTTCTATTATAACCACTTTTTAGAAACCTCTCTAATAACTCTACATCCTAGGATAGTGAAGCATTGTCGTGGATGATTTTTGACCCCTTTTGAAGCCTCTAAGGCCTTCAAAGTGGAGTATAATTTTTTTCATGCCACCTTGCCAAAACTAAAAAATCAATAACTTCAAAACCGGACTTGATCTTGTCATGAAAGTTTACTAGCATGTTTATTTATCCAAAATAAAGCTCCAGGGAAGAAATTGGAACAATTTGTGCTCAAACAAAAGACTTAATAAAAATAGTAAACTTGCTAAAAATAGTAACCCTGTCCAAATTAGCCCTTATTGAAAAGCTAGACAATATTTTTGGGTGATGCGAGATCTCTCTTATACTTTGGATGCTCCTGCATCAATTTGAAATTTTAAAAAAAAACTAAAAAACAAGTTAAGTTAGTTTGACCTATGAAGTGGGTCCCAGCAAGTGTGTCAAAATGTGTGCAACCAATTATGTGTCTAATAAAATAATCAAAATATACTCTAAATCAACCTTTAAAAATTACAATAAGAAACAACAATTTAGATAGGACGATAAAAAGAAACTTAAGGAAATAGAAAGAAAGAAAATTAAATTCAAACCACAAGTTCCTTTTGATGTTGATTTGTACTTTGATTTTGATCTTGATGTGTGCTCACTTTTAGCTTGAAGGGTGTCCAATAATGCTCAATGAAGATACTAAAAGACTATGATGATGGATGCAAAAGATTGAAGAAAATAAGAATGTGAGATGGATTGATATGGATGAAAAAAGACTTTAAATGGATGAAAAAACAAAATATGGATGACTTTTCTATGAATGATTATGGATAATTTGTGAAGGAAAAGGCAAGTATTGAATAGAAAATAGAAGGAATGAAGGCTCATGAAAACAAACCACTTGTCTTCTTTGTGGGAAGGTGAAATGGAAAGTATTCAGGAGAAAAGACAAGGGTAAATGAGGAAGATAGGGAGGTTGGAGATGCCAAGTTTTATTTTGGGAGGGAAGCCATCGAAAATTAGAGATTATTTTCCATTTTATATCAAATAGTAATATGTGTATATTTAGGGAGGTTAGTATATAATATATTATATGGAAGGTTAATTGGGCATGATTGGTTAGTTGGAAGGTTAGTAGGATGAGGTGAGTTGGAAGAAGGAATCAATTAAATGGGTTCAATAAGGATGGGAGTTAGATGGTGGTTAAAGTTAGGAGGCATGTGTTGATTTGAATTAAAAATCAAATTTAATTCAAATTGGGGGAAAGAGAGTGAAAGTTGATTAATTAAAAAAAATGACTTATTTATTTAATTTAATAGAAGAAGAGGTGATGCAGAATGGTCAAAAGAAAAAAAAAACTTCCCTATTCCCCTATTGGAACTTCCTCCCTAAACATTCTCTACTCTCTACCAATGGTTCTCCTTGAATTTGGTAGTCTTTTACTACTTGTCTGTAAGAGCCACATTGCAGACTCAAAGGCTCCTATAAGCCTTATCTAACAAGCCGCTATTCAATTAGGACCATCCACTAGACCAAGGAACATATAATCCTCTTTGAGATCCTTCCAACCAAGCACCTTACCTAGCACACTCAATCTTAGGTGACCAAGGTGTACCCCTCCAATCCTTCAAGATAATGAGTTAGACCATCCTTATAATTTTTTTTGGCATAGGAACCATGAATTTATTCAACTCCACTACCCTAATAATTTTGTCCAACCACCTAGGGTGTATTAGTACTAAATTGGTTTAATTCCCTACTAGGTCTCCTTTCTTGGTTTTAGCCCTACAACTCTAAATTCTCCCAAACAACCCAAGGAAAAAATTACATTTTACGATACCCTTTTGGGCCCTTGACAACATGTACCAATATGGGTTCTTGATCACACCAACCAAACACTTTTTTTATGATTGTCCCCTAAAGGTTAATAGGCTAATTCAACTGATTTCCAAAGAAGCCCTTCACAAATAGATTTATCCAAACTTGATAACCATTAAAACACTTCAATCCCTATGCCAAACCTCTAAATCCACCATCAAAATCCAACCAAATTACTCTCCAACCCTTCTGTAACACTCATTTTCCCTATTTGATTAACCAACCACATTGAGATGTTTGGTTATGGCTTCCCCCATTCTCCCAACTCCCTTCACCCCCTTGTTCAAAAAAAAAATAATCTTATAATACATTTAGGTCTCTCACTTTCCACCAAGGGCCATCATTTTCCTATGGTGTAAAGTGGAGTTATTTACATTCCAACTCCAAACCCTAGGTGCTTGAGGGTTTCTCAACTTGTCTCAGAAAAATGCCCACAACTTTCAACAGGATGGTAATCTCTACCTCAAAAAACTTTCATGTAAAATATATAACATTCCTCTATCTTCACATGTGCACCATTCACTTGCAAAAATCTGTACAGGGTCATACAACACAAAAAATAGTAAAAATAATAGGGTAATGAATAGATTTTATTATTTTTCCTTATCAAATCCTTCAACAACCCCTTGTCTTCATCCATAAAAGTCATATATTGAGTTCATACAACCCCTCAAATGGTTCCCAATTTTTGTTTGAACTGATTTAACTATTATGACCTAAATGCAAAAATGGCACATTTGTTGTCAATGTTGTCATGACAACATTGACAACATTTGATGTATTCTTACATTAATACCTTACCTATGACTTGAACTCAATCTAATGACAATGAGCGGTCCAAAACAACATATCAACCCTAATTTACCCTCCCCTAGACCTCTAATGACCCTTTGATCAGATTTGACTCTAAGGGCTTATAAATGCCTATTAGGCCAATGGTCTTATAAATGGGTCTGATTGATTCCATAATCTTCCCAAATGGCCCATAGGACCTTATTACATCACATTATGATTCAAGAACCTTCAAATTTCCTAGATGCTCCATGGGTGCCCCTGCACCAAGGGGAAAGGAGGAATTAATTAATTAATTAAATGAGTTTTGGGGTGCATTAATTACTTAATTAGACAATAGATAACATAAATTAATTTTACTAAATAGGTGAAATAATATTAATTAATTAAATAATGTTTAATTTTTTAATTAACAATATAACAATGTTAATGTGATAGGATGACATAATTTGATTAAATTAAATTAATCAAATTTAGGTGTCTACATCAGCATACACTAAAAACTTAACTTATTACTAATCATTCATTCATTCATTTAATTTATGTATACAAGTAAATAATTGAAACATAAAAATCGACACACAACACCATAAATTTATGTGGAAAACTCGAAGTGGTAAAAACCATGGTAAGAATCACACTCATTTTATGAAAAATTGATTATAATTATTTTTAGTCCAAAGGCCAAGGAGCTCATTACTCCTTATTTGGACTTGCAAACTAAGGCACACTGTCTTAGGGAAAGATACAATGACTTGTGAATCACTAAAGATCACTTCTTCTCGGTAAGGTACAATATTATTGATTAAAATGAATATATTGAATGAACTGAGTATAGGTGCATTCTTATACAATACTAATTATAATTCAATTTTTATATATTTGGTATTGATTTCATCTTTATTTTTTAAAACATTTTCACTTTTTGTCTTCACTATATATTGTATGCTATCATGCACAACTAATGCAACCATCTTTGCACACTACCACAAGGATCAAAACATCTTCAATCAGCCTCAAGAGTGAAGCTTATCATCACATGTTAGCCAAAACTAAGTGTGGACCTCTATAACTATTGTGGATGCTCAACATAGCATCACCTGAACCCTACAATATAATCATATCAACAAACTACATTAACAAAATAATTGAAAGTAGAGGAATGCATAGCAATTTTACAAACTTGTACTTTTTTCCTATCAAATTGATATTTATAACATCATATAACCTATTTTGTGGAGGAAACCAATAAATAAACATAAAATGGTATTATCCTCTAGCATTTGTCAATGCCATACTATAATTGTAAGGTGAAATATGTTGATGTAGCATAATGCAAAGATAAAAGCAAGCCTTAGTTTGAAAAAATATTCACTAAAGCAATTGCACTTGGCAATTTCAATGTGCATATAATTGAAATCATCTCCAAAACTTTGTAAAGTACTTGAGACCTCTATATATACCTCATAAATTCTTCTCCACCTATCTCCAAATATCTATGATAATATATATGTACATTATTGGCACTATATCACTTTAGATCATATAGAGACACTGTAGAACACAACTCTTAGACAACTATATCTATCTACAGTCACCAACTTCAACATTTTTTACATCAATGACAACATAACATTCATATACATGCAAAAATTCTCCTCTTTATCATTGATGGAAAAAATTGTGGAATCTTTACATCACTAATATATTTCTCCCCCTTTGATATCAAAGATAATGGGTGTCCCCAAAAATTTGTGCTAGTTCTGAATTTCCATTTGTAATCCCTCCGTAGATATAAGACCATATCTAAAGCACATTCCTATATGTATACGTTTTCTCCAAAACATAATTTTAGTATGTACTAAGACACCTCATAACATAGTCAATTTCCACTAACTCCAACAACTCCCCCTTAGGTAATGCACCCAAAAGGAAAGAATGCAAGCAAAAACCAAAACCATATTACATATATGTTGGTATATGTATGTACAAGGCCAAAATATTTCAAACCACCAAGAATCAGAAATCTATTTTTAAGTGGGTGGAATGGATGATTGATTATCTTTAGTTGTGACCATGTCTTCCAATAATTTGTTGCAAAGGTAATTAAAATAAAGTAACATATTTTATTTACAAGAAGCTAATCTACATATTTTGTATTCTCTAGAGCCTTAAACCCTTGAATCAGCTTTTTGAACCCATTAAATATTTTTTCCATATTGGTGAGATACAAATAAATAATATACTTTAAGTGACCAAATAATGTCTTTATCTTTTTTTTTTTTAATTGTTAGAGGATTGATCTAGAAATATAGATTTTGTATTTGTACTCTTCTTATGTCATCTTCCTCATGCTTGAAATTAATTGCATTTTTTAGTTGTACAATCTAAGACTCCAAGAGGTCAATTTGATACTGTGTATTCTTTTTGGAAAGAGGACACTCATGACAAAATTGTTTTATAGAAATAACTTCAGTTATAAATTTCTCATAATTCTTGAGAATCTTTTGTAGTTTTCTATGGGAAACTATACACCTAATTACTAAATTATTTAGCCTCTTCTCTTCCACTTTTTTGTCTACATCCTTCAATATTTTGGCCTCCAAAGTAAAGATATATTTCTTGAAGTCTTCAACAAGCCCCAATACTTAATCTAGACTAGATAATGATTCATCTATGTGATCTTCCATAAGTCCTTCATGAATGACTTTCACTGCATTTTCTATCACCTTAGTGTTATCCTTCTAGGATTATATAAACTCATTGCAAGTAGAATGGTGAAATATATCACTTGTGTAATCTATAAAAGGGAGATAGCTAGTCAAGATCTATATATCCTTATGATATAGGTACTTTTAGTACCTCTTTTGATACAATAGGTTGAAACTACATTTGTAGACCCAATAGATATAGAGAAGAATCTCTAGAGCCTCCAAAATATTAACCAACAAGTATTTCACCTCTTCCTTCTTTAGTATCATTTATGTCCTCTTTCATCTACTGAAGAAAATTCTCTTCTACTAATTTATCTTCACTTCCCTTCTCCTTGTCAAGATTTTTCTCTACTAGTGTCACCTTATCAATCATTTTTTACATCTCAAGACCAAAAATAGTATCTTGTATATTATATGGTGCAATCTCATTAGTCTTTTATTCAACCATTTTATTTTTTCTAACTTCTAGAATAGACATAGCACCCAAATTTGTATCTTATTATTTAGGCTTTTGACCAATACCTATCTTCTCTAGAGAAGAATACCAAACCTTAAACATCACTAATCTGCACATCTAGAGTCTTCTCTGGAACAAATATTTTTCCATTTTCAACTATGACATTAACCTTTGGAAGAGAGTTATCCTTGGGAACATTATTTTTTTTCTTTAATTTATTTGCAACTTCAAATTTCATCTCTTTAGTCTATGTCACTAGTCTTTGAAAATCATTTGGAACATCACCCATAATGGTGTTTACTCTTTCCTTCATATGGATTTTGATGCTCAGTACTTGAAAAATAATTTAATTGTCTTTGTAGGATAATGAATCATATATTTTTCCCAAATCATATGTCTTGAGGTCAAATTCCTATAGCTATGCACATTTCTTCTTTTAGTTAGTGCTTCTGACAACTCCTTAGTCAAGTTTTCATGAATATCATCTATTGTAACTTTTTCTTCCAAAGGGACATCTTCAGACAAACCTATATATAACACCAATCCATTATCCCTACTTATTGAATTTACCAGATTGTTTTGATTTAGAGGTTAATATTCTATAACAACTATATGGGTATTTATTGTCTTCTTTCCCTTATCTTTCTTCTTCTTTTCTACTTTCTCTTTTTCTATTTCCTCTACCAAACAAATTCTAGTTCTTTTCCTCCTTTGAAGAGTACGGTCCTATCCTTCTTCCTCTTCATCGTCATCATCTTTCTCTATTCTTTTGGTCATATTTTTTTCTCTAAATTTTTCCTTTTATATTTCTCTTTCAATACCATTGTTGTCCACATCTTCAAAATTAGGCTCCAGACTAGTTTTTTTTGTTTTTTAGCCTTATTCTTTGGTCAATGTATTTTTTGTTAACTAATTGCATCTCTTACAAGGGTTCCAAAGGAGATAATCTTTACATTTGTGGATGTAGAAGTAGACATAATTATTCTCTATGGGGTACTATAAATACCTTCTTCTAGGAGAGCTATAATAAAGGTTTGTAAAATCATACGCATTCCCAAAATTCTATAAAAATTCTCCATTCTCTTATTTTGGCCCTTTTCTAATCTCTTTAAAAGCATTTTGTTTAGGATTTTCAGTATTGTTCTAAACCTCTTCATTTTGATCAAATGGAAGTTATAAAAACAAAATTATATTTTTCTCCATCTCTTCTATAGTAAATTCATATTGTACTAGTTCTATTAGATAGCCAACTCTAATTTGGACCACCTCAATGTCACAATGATCTATACTAACTAGGAATATAATATCATTTTTATATTTTAGAACCAAAAATTTGGGGATCCTATCTTAATATTGCATATATCTTATCTTGAAAGTTCTTAAATCATCCCCAAATCAAATTCCCATGTGTATCTTCATCCCTAAACTAATATTTTCTCTCCTTAGTTCTCTTCAAATTTTCCAATCACTATTGAAGAAGGAGCTCACACAAGTTAAATCTTTCTCCAAAAACTATCATTTGATGTGTTCTATAGATTGTGGTTGCAGTGGAAAAATCCTTATGGTTTTGGTAGTAGATCTCATATACTAACTCCAAGTTAGCATACTTAACTCTCAAATCAATTATGTCATCCATAGTTTCACCCATTTATAGGACTTAGCACCAATGAGAAGCTTAACCACAACATCATTTGCAACCATCAATGCTGGAAGAGTCTTGTATGAGCACAATCATGTTAAAATTCTAATCATGTCCTTTATTATCTTATTTGGTTGACCAAGATACATCATGTCTCCATTAATTTGGCTCAAAATAATTTGAATCTAGATATTCTCATAGTTTGGATCAATAAAAAATTTCCATATGTTGATGCCAAGCTCCAAAATACCATGGTACTCTACTTTGTACTATGTTATGTCACCTTCCTCCATTAAATTCTTTTATACATTATAGAATATGTCATGACTAATCTCTAATAAGGGTGGTTGAATATAAAACCTAACATCTTTATTTTATATCAAATCTAGTGGTACATTTTAAAATGCACCTTCCTTGTATGTTTGTGTTTCCACACATGGATATTGTTTAAACATTGATAGTGGCTTCAATGCGACATCAATAGTAATAGGTATGGCCAATTTATGATAGAAGATGGTGTTGGAAACAATTGTCTGAAGGAAATTTCTACTCAATTATGTATTGTCTTTGATGTCACACAATGTCATAGTCCGCAGCAACCAGTTACTACCGAGCTCGGTCGGTCTGCCAGACAGGAATATTAGTGCTTACCGAGTCCACTCGGTTATCAAATAAAATCAGTGTTTACCAAGTTCACTCGGTTACCAAAGGAAATTTAGTGTTTACCGAGTTCAGTCGGTCATCGAAGAAAAGTTAGTGTTTACCGAGTTCAGTCGGTTGTCGAAGGAAAGTTAGTGTTTACCGAGTTTAGTCAGTCATCGAAGAAAAGTTAGTGTTTACCGAGTTCAGTCGGTTATCGAAGGTAAAGGATTGTCGGTGTTTACCGAGTTCCCTCGGTCTCCGAAAGATTATAGAAAGTTATGGTCACCGAGCACTGTCGGCCCTTGAAGGATTTTTGCAAATAGAGTTTTCTTAATTCAGTCGACTGATATACTAAATATTGTCGATTTGACAAATCTAAAATCATATAAATAAAAGGTCAAATGTGAAAAGTAAAAAAAAATATAGCAGAAGATTTACAGAAGAAAAGTAGGAAAGGTGTATACGAATTTGTGAAGGATGTTCAAATATCCTTGAGGTGCAGCAGAGATTTATTCGATCAGAAAGGATCAGGGTTATGCAGAACAGAGATCTGTAATCAACAAGATAGTTGCATTATTATACAGGTCATTTTTCATTGTTACCTTCTTATCATTGTAACAGTGAATTCTAAATCTCTTAACCGAGTTGGTTTAACAACCATATTGTAAATCCTCTAACAAGGTGACAATTCCATTGAATTGTTTTCAAGACCTCTTACCAGGCCACTCCTAGCAGGGTGATTAAATCCTCTAACAAGGTCACACCTAACAGTGTGTTTTGTAACCTTTTACCAGGTTGGCTTCTAACCGGGCATCACTTCAGAAAAGTGAAAATGAGTATCTAGATACATTGGTGGTTTTTCCCATATTGGGTTTCCACGTTAAATCTTGTGTCTCTTGTGTTCTTAATTGCTTTCTCAATCATATACATGTGCTGATGAATATCTAAAGATAATTTTGCTAATACTTTCTACATCTTCAATATTACTGCAATCTATTTACCGAGTGCTAAAACAGATAACATTGTTAAGATATCCTAAGGGATCTGGAAAGAATTAATTTTGAAATGATTTATGGTTGACTGATTCACCCCCCCCTCTCAGTCACTTCATCCATATTCCATCAATTGGTATTAGAGCTTTTGGTGCTTGCAGGAAGGGTTTCAAAGACCTAAGCTAAAGATCAGGATGTCTTACAAGAGGGAAATTCCAAAGCTCAACAGAGATAACTTTTCAGCATGGCAAGGTCTCATGTGACTTCATCTGGCTTCCATTGGTGATTCAGGATGCAAATACATTGATGAAGAATACACAATTCCTAATGGCGCATTAACTGTTGAAGACATTGCAGATAAAAAGACTCACAACACCATGATGATAGACATTGCATCTGCTCTCAGCTATGAAGAATTTGATGATATTAAAGACTGCACTACTGCATATGAAATGTGGATGGCACTGAAGAAAATATATGGTGGTGATGCAAATGTGAAAAGAGCCAAAGCAGAAAGCCTAAGAGGACAGTTTGACAAGATGAATATGAAGGAAGATGAAAACATTGCAAAATATGTTGAAAGAATCAAAGCAAGTGTAAGTGCAATTAGAGCTTCTGGAGGAACAATCTCAGATGAAATTGTTATAAGTAAGGTACTTAGAACATTACTCCCTAACTATGCAATAAGAGTATCAGCTATTCAAGAAAGAAGATGTGAAACAAACCACAATATAACTTTGGATGCTTTAGTTGGAAGATTGACAGCCTTTGAATTAGACAACTATGACAACTATGTTCCTAGTTCCAAAAATATTGAATCAGCATTTGAGGCCAAGGTTTCACTAAAGAAGAACAAGAAAATTAAAGAAGTTCAGTCAGAAAGTGAAGAAGTATCAGAAGAAAGTTCTGATAGTGATCTTGAAATTGTAGAAGCATTACTTGCAAAGAAGTACTCTAGAGGGAAAGGTAAATATAAAGGTAAAACTCCTTTAATCTGTTTTTCATGTGAAGAAATTGGACATATTGCAGCTAGGTGCCCAAACAAGCAAGTCAAGGAAGAGAAGAGAAGTCACAAGTACTATGGCAAAAATAATTTCAAATCATACAAGGATAAAGGTAAGAAAACATGTTTTATGGCTAAAGATTCTGATGATAGTGAAGAAGAAATTATCTTTATTGCTATAAAAGATGAATCTGATGATGATGAAGATAAGATGGCACTTATTTCTCATATAAGAAAAGATGATATATGGATAATAGACAGCAGATGTTCACACCACATGACTGGTGACAAGACAAAATTTGAATATCTAGAAGACTGTGATAGTGGTAATGTAAGATTTGGAAACAATGAACCTTGTTGTATAAAAGGAAAAGGAAGAATCTCATTAACCAAAGAACTCATATGTGATAATGCTTATTGGGTTGAAGGACTAAAACATAATCTTCTAAGTGTAGCATAGCTAATCAACACTGGTTTCAAGGTTGAATTCATGAATGGTCAAGCAAGACTGCTGGATGGAAAAGGAAAACTCATTGGATCAGGCAAACAAACAAAAGGTAACTTATTTTATCTTGATCTTAGTGAATATTCATGCTTTATTGCTCAAATAAAAGAAAGTTGGCTATGGCACAAAAGGTTATGTCATGTGAATTTTGATAACATGATAAAAATAAGCAAATTCAAGAAGGTTAGAGGCATTCCTACTTTGAAGAAACCTGACACTGGTCTATGTAAGAATTGTCAGATTGGCAAAATGAGTAAAACTAGTTTCAAGAGTAAGAACTATCAGTCTAAAGAAATTTTGGAAATTGTGCATACTGATTTATGTGGACCTATTGGAATACAAAGCTATACTGGAGATAAATTCTTTATTCTTTTCGTTGATGATTATTCTAGAATGATGACTGTTATGTATTTAAGAGAAAAATCAGAAGCATTTGAAAAGTTCAAATGGTACTTAGCAAGAGTGGAAAAGGAAACAGGGAAAAGATTGAAATGCTTAAGATCAGACAGAGGTGGTGAATTCATCTCCCATGATTTTAACAACTTTTGCATTGAAAGAGGAATCAAAAGATAGGTATCAGCTCCTAGAACTCCTGAGCAGAATGGAATAGCAGAAAGAAGAAACAGATCTATTATGGATTGTGCAAGGACTCTAATGATAGAAAAGAACATCGCTATAAAGTACTGGAAGGAAGCTATCAGCACTGCAGTTCATACCTTGAACCGAGTACAACTGAAGAAAGACACATTCAAAACTCCTTATGAATTATGGTATGGCTATAAACCCAATGTAAGTTACATGAAAATATTTGGTAGCAAGTGTTATATCTTAAAAGAATCCAGAAGAAATAAATTTGATGTGAAAAGTGATGAAGGAATATTCCTAGGATATTCTAGCAAAAGCAAGGCATACAAATGTCTGAACTTATCTACTCACAAAGTCATAGAAAGTATACATGTAAAATTTGATGAGTTTGCAGAAAAGACTGAGGAAGAAAGCAAAAGGGAACCTGAGAACTACAGAAGATTCATTTACATTGAACCTGAAACATTGGCAGACACAACTATCAGTAAGGAAACTATATCTACCGAGCCCGAGCAACCTGAAGAAGAGATCCTAGAAGACAACAGCATGAATCATTCAAAAGGCAAGGAACCTATACTAGCCAAATATGTCAGAAGACATCATACACCGGATCAAATCATTGGAAACAAATCAGATGGTACTATGACAAGAAGCAAGCTAAAAGGTACATGTCTGCATACTGACTTTGAACCTAGAAATATCAAAGATGCATTGGAAAATGAAAGTTGGATTGAAGCAATGAATGAAGAATTAGAACAAATACAAAAGAACAAAACTTGGACTCTTGTACCTAGACCTAAAGATAAGAATGTAATTGGAACAAAATGGGTATTCAGGAATAAGCTGAATGAAGATGGTCAAGTATCTAGAAACAAAGCTAGACTGGTATGTAAAGGTTATTCTCAAGAAGAAGGTATAGATTATGGAGAAACTTTCACTCCTGTTGCAAGATTAGAAGGTGTAAGAACTCTACTTGCTTATGCAGCACACAAAGGATTTAAGGTATATCAGATGGATATAAAATCTGCATTTCTCAATGGAATTCTTGATGAAGAAGTCTACATTGAACAACCTGAAGGTTTTGTTGATCCGGATAAAAGGGACATGGTCTGCAGGTTACACAAAGCATTGTATGGTTTAAAACAAGCTCCTAGAGCATGGTATGAAAGACTCCATAACTATTTGATTTAGATTAATTTCAAAAGAGCTAATGATAACAACAATCTGTATATTAAAGAAGGACCGGATGACAAAATTGTATTGGCAGAAATATTTGTGGATGATACTATATTTACAGGGAATGAGGATCAGTGCAAAGAATTTTCAGAGCAAATGAACAAAGAATTTGAAATGTCTATGTTTGGTTTAATAAAATTCTTTGTTGGTCTTCAAATTCAGCAAAGCAAGAATGGTATATACATTACTCAATCTAAATACATTAAGGAAATACTTAAGAAGTTTGGTATGGAAGATTCAAAACTAGTTGGTACACCCATGTGTACTGGACTGAAACTTACCAAAAATGATGATTCAAAAGAAGTTGATCAGACCCTATACCGATCTATGATTGGAAAATTGCAGTATGTAGTCCATACAAGACCTGATATTGCCTTAGCAGTCGGTATAGTAGCTAGATTCTCAGCAAAACCTAAGGAAAATCACATGATGGCAATCAAAAGAATCTTAAGATACTTAAGAGGAACTGAAGAATATGGTTTGTGGTATAAATTTGGAGGCAATCTAGACTTAAAAGTGTTTACTGATGCTGATTGGGCAGGAAACATTGATGACAGAAAAAGCACAAGTGGTGGAGCATTTTTTCTTGGAAAAAGACTGGTATCCTAGACTAGTAAAAAGCAAAATTGCACATCTCAATCCATAGCTAAAGCAGAATATGTTGCTGCTGTAGTAAACTGTTCAAAGATTGTTTGGTTTAAACAGCTATTAGAAGGTATGAAGGTTGAAATCAAAGAACCAGTTGTTATATTTTGTGACAATACCAGTGCAATAAACATTTCTAAGAATCTAGTGATGCATTCCAAAACCAAGCACATTGCTATTAAATATCACTTTGTCAGAGAATTGGTGCAGGACAAGGAAATCAGATTAGAATATATTCATACAAAAGAACAGATTGCAGACATTTTTACCAAACCATTACCTAAGGATGCATTTGTGTATCTAAGAGGTAAGTTAGGGGTCATTCCCCTATCCGAGGCTCACTAAATACAGTTTTAGTGATGCATCAACCAGAACATGATTGAAAATCAACTAGTTGATGTAGCATATTCAAGGAATCATTGCATATGAATCAGTACTTGAGGTACATTAATTTTCACCGGTAATATGTGAATTGTCTTTGGCATGTGTTGTCAAAGAGGGAGTGTTTGCTATGTCTTTGCTATTACTTCAAGAAATTTTCAATAATCAGAAGGAAGAATTTTCAGGATACAGGAAGTTTGCTGACAGAGGGAGATTTGAATCTGAACCGAGCTAACTCTTTCAAATTTCTTATGATATGACATATTGTGTTGCCATCAATGCCAAAGAGGGAGATTGTTGGAAACAATTGTCTGAAGGAAATTGCTACTCAATTATGTATTGTCTTTGATGTCACACAATGTCATAGTCCGCAGCAACCAGTTACTACCGAGCTCAGTCGGTCTGCCAGACAGGAATATTAGTGCTTACCGAGTCCACTTGGTTATCAAAGAAAATTAGTGTTTACCGAGTTCACTCGGTTACCAAAGGAAATTTAGTGTTTACCGAGTTCAGTCGGTCATCGAAGAAAAGTTAGTGTTTACCGAGTTCAGTCGGTTGTCGAAGGAAAGTTAGTGTTTACCGAGTTCAGTCGGTCATCGAAGAAAAGTTAGTGTTTACCGAGTTCAGTCGGTTATCGAAGGTAAAGGATTGTTGGTGTTTACCGAGTTCCCTCGGTCTCTGAAAGATTATAGAAAGTTATGGTCACCGAGCACTATCGGCCCTTGAAGGATTTTTGCAAATAGAGTTTGCTTAATTCAGCTGACTGATATACTAAATATTGTCGATTTGGCAAATCTAAAATCATATAAATAAAAGGTCAAATGTGAGAAGTAAAAAAAAATATAGCAGAAGATTTACAAAAGAAAAGCAGGAAAGGTGTATGTGAATTTGTGAAGGATGTTCAGATATCCTTGAGGTGCAGCAGAGATTTATTCGATCAGAAAGGATCAGACTTATGAAGAACAGAGATCTGTAATCAGCAAGACAGTTGCATTATTATACAGGTCATTTTTCATTGTTACCTTCTTATCATTGTAACAGTGAATTCTAAATCTCTTAACCGAGTTGGTTTAACAACCATATTGTAAATCCTCTAACAAGGTGACAATTCCATTGAATTGTTTTCAAGACCTCTTACCAGGCCACTCCTAGCAGGGTGATTAAATCCTCTAACAAGGTCACACCTAACAGTGTGTTTTGTAACCTTTTATCGGGTTGGCTTCTAACCGGGCATCACTTCAGAAAAGTGAAAATCAGTATCTAGATACATTGGTGGTTTTTCCCATATTGGGTTTCCACGTTAAATCTTGTGTCTCTTGTGTTCTTAATTGCTTTCTCAATAATATACATGTGCTGATGAATATCTAAAGATAATTTTGCTAATACTTTCTACATCTTCAATATTACTGCAATCTATTTACCGAGTGCTAAAACAGATAACATTGTTAAGATATCCTAAGGGATCTGGAAAGAATTAATTTTGAAATGATTTATGGTTGACTGATTCACCCCCCCTCTCAGTCACTTCATCCATATTCCATCAGATGGAACAAAACACTCTAATACATAAAATTATTAAAACACAACAATCACTAGGGAATGTAGAAACAAGATTCACTAACCACACTTTGTACACAAGGATCTCTTGATATTGTAAGATAGAAAGCGAGAAGAATAAATCTAAAACATTCAATATATCACCTTTCTATGAACACTTAGGGTTGAAAATTAATTGTAAATTACCATTAAAATTCTAATTAAAGTTATATTTTCCTGTGAACACATGAACATATTCAAGTATCTAAAGAGACCTAAAAATCTCTAGGAAATACCTTCAAAACTTCTACTATTCTAAAATCTATATACACTAACTCATTTGGGTGCATTTTCTGACAAAAAATTCCAATGAACTATGGGATTGTTTTTGTTTTTTGGATCTTATGAGGTTAAATATATCAAATTTTTATTTTAAAAAAAAATTCCTAACATTTGTCAGAATTCTGATGATAGGTAGTTTGTCGAAAGTCTAATGTACAATTTCATTGAAATTTCAACAAAACATAAAGTAAAAAAAAGTATTAAAAACCCTTGGGGTTAGCTCGTAAAAATATATATAATTGTGCGGATAGTGTTTTGCATACTCGTGACAACATTTTTCTAGGTTTGTGAAGGTTACAAACTAAAAAAATTATACTCTAATTTTGTTGCCTGTGAAGAAAAATCATGTCAGATAATATTAGTCAAGAACAAAATAAAGAGACAATTTCTAGATTGTGGTCTACATTGAAAAGAAAAGGTGATAGAAGATATTATTGTCCCTAAAATAATTGCAAGGGCTTAAAGACAAGAAGACTTTTAATCACAACACTTGAGAAACATTGTAGGGAACATGGTCACATTGAAGGGGGCATGATTATTGGCCATTGGTAAGTTGTTCATTATTTGTGTTTATATTGATTGGATTTATAAGTTTTTATATCATTTTAACATTTTATATATAAAAAAAATCACATGATCATGAGATCGTGATTATGGGTTATTTGTGTTGATCATTATTGTATAGGTGGGGTGCCCTAGGGTACATGATATGGATTATCATGGCCCAAAGATTGTGGTTTTCCAAGTGGAGGAACATGGAGGTGTGAATATCAAAGATGAAGTTAATGATCCTATGGAAGAAGATGATCATGCACCACAAAATACAATTGAAGATGATGGTACAAATACATTGATTTATGACACATTTAGTACCGGCATAGCTAATCATGATGATTGAGATGACTTTGATGTTGTTCATGATTTACTTGTAGTTGAGAAGGAATACAAGCCCCTTTATGAAGGCTCCCAAACAACTCTTCACTCTTTTGTATTTTTGTTGGTGAACTTGAAGGTTATGAATGGTTTATCCAACATAACAATCTCACGTATGTTAAGGTATGTCATATATGTCATCTTTTTTCATTTATTTTTGTTTTTATTTCATCACTAGTAAATAAAGGGTGAAATGTGTACCATTAATATTCTTTATATTAACAAATTATTATTTTTTTATGTAGATCGATAGGTGAATTTTTGTTACCACCATCAAATATTCTACCTCGCTCATACCAAGAATTATGTACCATTATAAAAGATATTGAAATGGAGTATCAAGCAATAGATGCATGTCCCAATGATCATATTATATATCATAACCAACATGATTTTGCAACAAAATGTCCAAAATTTTATATTAGTACATATCGAACATATCAACTAACAAAAAAGGTGCCTTGCAAGGTTCTTTGTTATATTCTCATTATTTCACATATGCAACAATTAGTTAGGTATGAAAGCTTAGTGAAATTTATGGATTACCATGCATGAAATAGAAATGGAGATAACATTATTCAAATGTTTGTAGATGGTTCTTCATTTAGGGACATAGAGGAAAAAATATCACACTTTAAAGAAAAACCTCATAATCTTTGGCTTTCACTGGCAGCAGATAGTGTTAATCCATTTAGAGAGATGAGACCTATTTACTCTATATGGCCTATTTTTGTTATCAAAAATAACATTCCACCATGGATGTCATTAAAGAGGGAGTACATAATATTAGAAATGATTGTTCTATGTATTTTTTTCATTTAATAGTCATGTACATTAAATTATATATATTACAATAAAATGGTTTTAATAATTATGTAATGTTTATGTTCATTCAACTAGGTAAGTACCAAGTTAAAGATATGAATGTATATATCAATCCTCTTATTGATGATTTACTAAATTTATCAAATGGCATCACTATGTATGATGTCTCTAGACCAAGAAGACAAAGACAATTTTAATTTCATGCAATGCTTCTATGGACAATTCATGATGCCCTAAGGCTAACACATTTTTGTAGTATGTTATAAAGTTCAACTTTCTCACATTAACAATATTTAATTTTATAAAGTATATATCATGCATTTTTTTAACTAATCTATTATATATATATATGATCTTGCAGGTCTTCAAACAAAGGGAAAATTTGCATGTCTTGTTTGTGGTCCAAAGATGAAATCTCGTCATTCAACTAGTTTAAGAAAGAAGGTGTTTGATGAGTATAGGAAATTCTTCCACAAAAATCATAAATATCAAACTATTGAAAAATATATTTTTAATGAGAAAGAAGAGACTACATCAAAAACACAAAGAATGATACATCGCCTATGAAAGTTGGAATATAATAGAATTAATCATCAAAGCAATCATGTTGATACAGGAGCATCCTAGGTGTAAGGGAAATCTTGCATCACCCAAAAATATTTTTGGTTTCTTTCCCATAAGGGCTATCTTGTGTAGAGATTCTATTAATGGAAACTTACTATTTTTAGTAAGTTAGTAATACGAGCTCAGAATGTTCTGGTTTCACAGGTGGAGGTTCATCTTAGTCATATTAGTCGACCAGTTGAGATTTATTACCATATCATTTGTATTGGTGAAGTTATTAAGGTTTTTGGGTACAAAATCTTTGAGCTCAATTTTGAAGGCCTTAGAGGCTCCGGATCATGATCGAACCCCGACCGACTAGAGCTTGCACGAGTAAGGTATTGTACATCAGGTCCTACCATTTTTTAAAATTGGTTATAATAGCCAAATGGAGTTACGATTAAAAAGTTGTGGCCACCGAATGTTGGGCTACCTAAAAATATAATTTGTAATTAGTTTGGGCTGACCCTAATGTAATAATTATGAAAAATAAAATAATTCTAAGGGTAGTCAACCTTAATGGCTAACATTCTGGAACCTTCTCGGGCGGTATAAAATTACCTATATAAGAAAGGCCTGTAGTATTTTCTAAGGCAGTTTTGGGTGATTATTCGAGGCTTTGTCTTATAGAATATTGTAAGGAATATGCACATGTGGCTTTGCATATTGTAATTCTGAAATTTTTAATTCCACACTTGTGGAGATAATAAGAAGCCCATTTTTTTTTCTTGTGAATTTCTATTGTTTCTCTATTTTTGTTATGTGTTTGTGGTATTAAGCGGAGCACCCTTCATCAAGTGGTATCATAGTGGGAGTTCCTGAGCATGTACATAGATCACCGACTATGAGGCAGTTTGCAACAGGATTGTGGTTTGTGGTTGTAGTGATAATCATGAAAATGCCTCCACAAAGGGAACGTGGTAGAAGAGTTGGAGGTGTGTCACCTAAGGTTAGAGCCCTCTAGAAACAAGTGCGAGCATTGCAAGAAGAGATTCACAAAGGCATGAATATTTTTCGTAAGAGAGGAAAGCAAGGATGAAGCTGAAGAAGAAGGAAATTTTGATCAGCAAGGAGAAGGTGAATTTTTGAACCAAGAAGAAGAAAGGCTTTTTTGGGCCATTTCCAAGATTGGAAAAAGACCTAAGATTGAGGTTCCCACATTTTTAGGAAATCTTAACCTATAAGAGTTGATCAAATTGATCAATGAATTAGAAGAATATTACGAGTATGAAGATATTGAGGATCCTGATAGGGTCAAGTTTGCAAAGGCTAGACTAAAGGTTCATGAAAAAATTTGGTGGCAAGAGATTCAATCGGAGTAAAATAGAAGAGGAAAGGAGAAAATCATAAGATGGGAATGGATGGTAGATAAGTTGAAGCAAAAATTCATTCTCATTTATTATGAATGAGATCTACTGAAGAAAATACAAGTTTTGAAGCAAGCAAGGAGCTCTGTTCAGGAATATACAGAGGAGTTCTATCAAATCCTCATCAGAATAGGCCATGCAGAAGCTAATAAATAGAAAGTTTCCCATTACCTTAATTGGTTGAGGCTAAGCATTCAGGAGGAGTTGAATTTGGTCCAAATGAATGATATTGAAGAGGCATACTAGTTTACCCTAAAGGTAGAGGAAAGTTGAACAAGAAGTTTGAAAGAAGACAAAGCAGAAGACGTTGTGGTGGAAGATCTAGTGGACAATCTTATGGAGGCTGAAATGAAGATCAAAAAAAGAAGGATGAGGCCAGTAGTAGTCAAAATTAGAGAGAAAATAATTTCAATCACTTCCATAATCAAAATAATAGAGATCAAAGAGGAAGAGGAAGAGGACAAGGATCAGGAAGAGATGGATTTTATGGAATATGTTTTCATTGTGGAGAAGGTCATAGGGCATATGAATGTCCACAAGGCCAAGGAAGGAAATATAGGAGAACTAAAGGCTAGGCTAGAGTTGCACATATGGATGAAGATGCCAAATCATCACATTCTGAAGATGTTGAAAGAGAAGAAGCCCTGATTAACAAAAGATTCTTATTGAGTGGTGAGAATGAACCTAAGAAAAGGAGGAGCTTGTTTCACACTAGATGAAAATGAGAGGATAAATGTTGTGATGTGATTATTGATAGTGGAAGCACTGGCAATTTGGTTTTAGAAGAGAAGGTCACAAAGTTAAATCTCAAGAGGTAGAAACACTCACATCCATACCGGATCACCTAGCTGCACAATGACCATAATGTCATGGTCAATGACTAGTGCCTAGTAAAGTTCAAGATTGGGGGATACCATGATGAGGTACTATGTGATATCATACTTATGGATGCATGTCACATATTATTAGGTAGGTCATTGCAATTTGATAGGCATGATGTACATGATGGTTATGTGAATACCTATTTCCAAAAAAAACATGGAGTGTGGCATAAGATAAAGCCATTGAAGGACATAGAAGAAAAGGTATGTAACAATGCAAGAATAAGTTTTGTTGATGGAAAAAAATTCCTAAAGGGCATGAGGCATGAGCATATATGTTTGTATTTAATTCAAAAAGATGGTAAAGATGAAGTAGAAGATGTACCTATAGAAGTTGTAGATTTGTTGAATGAGTTTCTAGATATTATATCTGATAGTGTGCCTGATGGATTACCACTTGTAAGGAAAATTAGTCATCAGATGGACTTGATCCCAGGAGCCAGTTTTCCAAATAAAGTAGCACACAGAATAACATCAGTAGAAAGTGAAGAGTTGAATAGACAAGTACAAGAGCTATTGTAGAAGGGGTTAATTTGAGAGAGTCTGAGCCCATGTCTTGTACCAGTAGTATTAGAACCAAAGAAGAATGGAGAATGGATGATGTGTGCAAATTCTAGGTCAATAACCAAGATCACAATCAAGTACTAGTTTCCATTACCTCAGATGGATGATATTATGGACTGTTTAAGTGGAGTTGTGTATTTCACAAAGATATATCTAAAGAGTGGATATCATCAAATTTGAATTAGAGAAGAAGAATGGAAGACTTCCTTCAAAACAAAGGAAGGACTATATGAGTGGTTAGTGATGCATTTTTGGCTAACTAGTATATCGAGCACTTTCATGTGGCTCATGAATGAGGTTCTAAAAGAATTTTTGGGTAAGTTTGTCATTGTTTACCTAGATGATATTATGATCTTTAGTAAGACATTGGAGGAGCGTATAATGCATATTCGTAGGGTGTTTGAGAAGTTAAGGGAAGAGAAATTACTGATTAATTTTTAGAAGTGTAGTTTTGTGAAGGAGTTAGTGTATCTGGGATTTGTAGTTTCAGTAGAAGGTTTAAAAATGGACCAAGAGAAAGTAAAGGCTATCCTTGAATGGCCTACTCCAAGGAGTGTTAATGAGGTAAGATCTTTTCATGGTTTGGATAGCTTTTATAGAAATTTTATCAAGATTTTTAGCAGTGTTTGTGGACCCTTGACTGAAATAACGAGAGGAGATAGGAAAGAGTTTATGTGGACTATAGAAGTAGATAAGAGTTTTAAACTGTTGAAACAAAAATTTATAGGACAACCTATTTTAGAACATTCAGATTTTAATAAGGTGTTTCAAGTAGACTGTGATGCTAGTGGTATTGCAATAGGAGCTATTTTGAGGTAAGAAGTTAAACATGTTTCTTATTTCAGTGAGAATTTAAATGATGCCAAGAGGAAATATTTTGTTTATGATCAAGAATTTTATGCTATAGTTCATGCATTGAAGAAGTGGAGACACTATTTGCTTCTTAAGGAGTTTTTTTTTTATATTGATCATCAAGCTTAGAAATATTGGAATAGTCAAGGAAAAATGAATCAGAGGCATTTGATTAAATGGGTTGATTTTTTTGTAGAGTTGCACATTTGTTTTGACACATAGAAGTGGAAAGTCTAATAGGACTGAAGATGCACTTAGTAGAAGGCAAATTTTTTTGACAAAGACGTATATTGAGGTGATTGGGTTCAAAGAACTCAAGAGTTTGTATCTAGAGGATCCTGATTTTGGTGAAACTTAGAAAGCTTGTATAGAACCTATTACTCTAGATAGAATGAAGTGGTTGGATTTCATCATCCAAGATGGTATGTTATTCATAAGGAGTCAGTGGTGCATTTTGTTAGTGCTTAAATCTATAGATTATCAAATACTCATATACTCCCAACGGACATAATCTAACAAAATGCAAACACTAAGGTATTAAGGTTAGAAAACCTTCTTCACTTTGAGTATGAATACTCAGGCGGGTATACCTATATCAATTCACTGTTTAACTGAGCTCTGAATTGTGAACTACCTCCTTCACTACTCTGTTCTTGCTTCCAAACTCAACTTAATAAGATGAGAGAACTCTAAGTATGGCCCATATTATCTTAATACACAATATAATGATAGAAATCATGAAAGCAGCAACATGAAACAATGGTTTAAGGATATTCATCCTTATTCTTTTTAGAGTTAAACTCGAGGAAGGTTAACCTCATTTAGTGCTTCTACAAAGCATTACAAAACACATCCATGAACTTGTCATAGAATGATTCAGATTATGATTGTACCAGTAAAGTAAAATGAAACAATTATTTATATTTTGGGTGGAAAATAAATGTAAATGGATCTAGAACCAATGCCTTATCCACTTGGGCATCAGAGTCAAACCCTACCTCCACATATATCTATCAAAACAAATATATTGAAACTCAAATGACATGCCTAACATACCATCCTTTTAATTTCTACAACTGTCATCAAATTCATACATGGATTATTAATTCCCAGAGACCTCCCCTAAGATTTTACTCTTTCCTTGAAAGAAACTTAAGCTTAACCCCTATATTCACCTTGTGAATAATGTATTCAAAATGCCTTGCAATCTAAATACATAAGTAAACTAAAACACTCCATACATAAAGACAATAAAATGGTAGTAATAGAGCTCCAATATTTTGTATTAATGGTCAAATGTGTTGATACAGTATCTTCTCATTTAAAGAAAATAAGGTTTTGTATTAAGAACCTTTCTTACAGAGTATTTTTTCCACCCCTTTAATAAGCAGAGACTTGCTATCTATATCTTAGCCATCTTGGAATCCTTGAAAGGATGCAACAATCTTGGGATGGCTAGAAAAGATCCTACACTAGAGACAAGATTACAAACTGACAAAAAGATTGTAACAACATATTACAAATATCTTTTCTCAACAATTTCGTAGGTGGCATCTTTGTCTAAGGATATTTTAGAGTAGTTGCTAAATTTGTTGCATGAATGATGACCACCATTCCAGCTAACCTACATCATCCTTTGTTTGAAACTTGCTCTCCCCCAATTTCTAGATCAAGTGCCATCTGCAGCTCTATTCTTGCTCTTCTTCTATAAGCTGGACAACTGGCCTCTTCTTCTTCTTTATTGTTAGCTTCTCCCAAGCTGCTACATCATCATCCAATGGCCAGTTGTAAGTCTCCAATTCCTATAATAATCTAACTTTCTTATCCCACAAGGAGTCAGTTATATTTATGGCCTCTACCACAAAGCGTATGCAATCATTTTCAATTTTGAAAAGACTATCAATTATGCTATTACACCTATCAAAATCCAAAGTATTGTCACTATTAAGGAAAGCATCTTGTGTAATTGCCAACTGATCCATTGACAGTTTCCATTCTTCCAACTTGATCACATTTCCATTATCATCACATATTGATGGTAGATATTTGCTAAAATGCTTATCAAACATAAACAACCTAGCCTTCACCTGGTTGGACTTACCTTTAAAAAACTTTGAAACAACACTCACTAAGCCAATCTTCTCAAAAACTTATGTCACTACCCCAGGGATCTCAAGCTTATGCTCCTGTAGACTATCAAGTTTATCAAACAACAAAATTCTCCCAGACCAAACACTATGAAGTGGCTCCAAAGAAGCCAATGATTCATTTACCTTTCTGTTGGTCTGGTGCAACTGGCTAACTGATTGATAAACTATATCCATCTTCTCTAGTATCTTATCCCACCCGTATTGCACAATCTTTGACATAGTGTCCAAAGATGCCTCTATCCTTATCTTCTCCAAATCTTTAGTAGGTTTCTCAGGGACTTCTTCATCAATCTGAATAGGGATGTCAATCTACACAGGGGGGAAAACAACTACTTTTGAAGCTTCTTCAAGTTTATCTTTTATTTCTGCCAACTCATCCTCTAACTGCTTGATCTTCATCAATTTTAAATCTCTATCCTTGGCCACCAGGTTTGCACTTTCAAACAATTTTGAATACCTTTCAGATAATTGAACTGTCTTTGCTTCATTCAGGTTAGCCTAATGAGTTACTACCTTGGAAACTTCAAGGTTAGTTGTATTCTACACAGTCCATATAATCTTATTCCCTTCCATTTTATCCTCTATACTTAACAGAGATGGCTTTCGGGTCCTAGGGGCCATAGACCACATTGCAACAGCTTGAGATTTAGGGTCATAGCCACTTCCTCTTATCATATCACCAATGTGAACTTCATATGATAGGCTACCCTGTGGTTGCTTTCTTATTTGATCTATGATGAATGCAGAAGTCAGATCCCATCCTAGAGTCAATAGCATTCCACTTGACTTGACCAGTTGTCTAGCTTCATCTACAATGATAGGATCAAGGCTAGGATAATAAGAAGCTAAGGCTCTCAATGTCTCTTCACTTGGATCCATACCTTCAGGTAGAAGTTTCCTCACTTCTTGTTGCTTATTCCAAATAAGGAAACTCTTGAATTCATTAGTTTTAATAAACTGGTCATCACTCAAAAATTTCTCCTGATAGACCTCTTTGATATCCTTTTCTAACCACAGGGACTGTTCCTTATCTATTTCATCAGTGGCCACCTTCTTTCCTTCTCTTATTTCTTTTCTTAATTGGTGATGGTAAACCCTATCACCTGGCACTAGAGCAGATGCTCTATCAATTATTCTCTTTTGTTTTTCCTACCTTGAAGGCTCTCCTTCCTCAAGCCTCTATTTCTTTAAAGGTGGCTCTGGAGTATCCCCTATTTCTAGTTGGTCTTCAATAGGCTTAACACTCTATACATCCTCAATTTGTGGTGGGCTATTCCCTTCTGAGGACTCATCAGAAGACTCCTCTTGATCAGAAGATGAATAGTCTTTCCTTTTCTTTGGTTGACTCTGGTCAATCAACCTCTCCAACTGATTTCATGGAGTGTCATGCATCTCTATCATCTTGTCAATTCTTTTTAAATAGGGAAGGTCGGGGAAGAAACCCTCAAAAGGAAGCTGGGCAGCTACCACTTGTTTTGACAAGGCTATCAAATCAAAGTACCTATTCCATCTCCTTTTGACCTCATCATCATCTATAATGTTTTTGACTACATCTTCTTCATCCAAACCCTCATGTTCCTTAATCACACCAATGTTTGGAATATAGAGCATCATGGCAGTTTTGATAAAGTCCTCAGGATCTACATGTCTACAAGCACTAGAAACCATTTTGAACTAATTTAACCATGCAGTAATTTGTGGAAATGCCCTCTTTCCTACCAGGAAGTCACCTATCCTGAATTGCCTAGGAGTGAATGTACCCTTCCTATGAGGGGCTAGAAGTTCTCTATCTATCCACATCAACTACCACACAAATTCAAAACAAGCAACTCTTGGAGGCACAAGTTTTGGTAACAGATGTGGGGGTTGGGGGCGATCGTAGACTCTCAAAATTGTAGCATTCTCCCCCAAGTAAAAATCACCCCAATTATGATCTCCCTCCCATTTGTCCACAAACTACACTGGTTGTAGGAGCCTAAGGACTGAAATCTTCTCATGATCGCTTAATACAATGTTAACCCTAGCCCATATTCAAAGAATTAGCGACCAAAGAATTCACGGGTTCTCATAATGCAATTCTTAACTCTACACCCACTTAGCAAATTAGTGACTGAAATGATCACCTTTGAGCACTTGACTACAGTTATCATTTGGAGAACTAGCGAATAAGGTCATCTCCCATTCTCTTAATGTCCCGGCTAGGACCAGTGCAATTTGTGGACAAATGGGAGGGAGATCATAATTGGGGTGATTTTTACTTGGGGGAGAATGCTACAATTTTGAGAGTCTATGGTTGCCCCCAACCCCCACATCTGTTACAAAAATTTGTGCCTCCAAGAGTTGCTTGTTTCAAATTTGTGTGGCAGTTGATGTGGACAGATAGAGAACTTCTAGCCCCTCATAGGAAGGATACATTCACACCTAGGCAATTCAGGATAGGTGACTTCCTGGTAGGAAAGAGGGTGTTTCCATAAATTACTGCATGGTTAAATTAGTTCAAAATGGTTGCTGGTGCTTGTAGACATGTAGATCCTGAGGACTTTATCAAAACTGCCAGGATTCTCTATATTCCAAACATTGGTGTGATTAAGGAACATGAGGGTTTGGATGAAGAAGATGTAGTCAAAAACATTATAGATGATGATGAGGTCAAAAGGAGATGGAACAGGTACTTTGATTTGATAGACTTGTCAAAACAAGTGGTAGCTACCCAGCTTCCTTTTGAGGGTTTCTTCCTTGACCTTCCCTATTTAAAAAGAATTGACAAGATCATAGAGATGCATGAAAAACTATCAAATCAGTTGGAGAGGTTGATTGACCAGAGTCAACCAAAGAAAAGGAAAGACTATTCATCTTCTAATCAAGAGGAGTCTTTTGATGAGTCCCCAAAAGGGAATAGCCCACCACAAATTGAGGATGTATAGAGTGTTAGGCCTATTGAAGACCAACCAGAAATAGGGGATACTCCAGAGCCACCTTTGAAGAAACAGAGGCTTGAGGAAGGAGAGCCTTCAAGGCAGGAAAAACAAAAGAGAATAATTGATAGAGCATCTGCTATAGTGCCAGGTGATAGGTTTTACCATCACCAATTAAGAAAAGAAATAAGAGAAGGAAAGAAGGTGGCCACTGATGAAACAGCTAAGGAACAGTCCCTGTGGTTAGAAAAGGATATCAGAGAGGTCTATCAGGAGGAATTTTTGAGTGATGACCAGTTTATTAAAACTGATGAATTCAAGAGTTTCCTTATTTGGAATAAGAAACAAGAAGTGAGGAAACTTCTACCTGAAGGTATGGAGCCAAGTAAAGAGACATTGAGAACCTTAGCTTCTTATGATCCTAGCCTTGATCCTATAACTGCAGATGAAGCTAGACAACTGGTCAAGTCAAGTGGAATTTTATTGACTCTAGGATGGGATCTGACTTCTGCATTCATCATAGATCAAATAAGAAAGCAACCACAGGGTATCCTGTCATATGAAGTTCACATTGGTGATATGATAAGAGGAAGTGGCTATGACCCTAAATCTCAAGCTGTTGCAATGTGGTCTATGGCCCCTAGGACCCAAAAGCCATCTTTGTTAAGTATAGAGGATAAAATGGAAGGGAATAAGATTATATGGACTGTGCTGAATACAACTGACCTTGAAGTTTCCAAGGCAGTAACTCATTGGGCTGACCTGAATGAAGAAAAGATAGTTCAATTATCTGAAAGGTATTCAAAATTATTTGAAAGTGCAAACCTGGTGGCCAAGGATAGAATCTTAAAATTGATGAAGATCAAGTAGTTAGAGGATGAGTTGGCAGAAATAAAAGTTAAGCTTGAAGAAGCTTCAAAAGTGGTTGTTTTCCCCCCTGTGCAGATTGAGGTCCCTATTTAGATTGATGAAGAAGTCCCTGAGAGACCTACTAAAGATTTGGAGAAGATAAGGATAGAGGCATCTTTGGACACTATGTCAAAGATTGTGCAATACAGGTGGGATAAGATAATAGAGAAGATGGATATAGTTTATCAATCAGTTAGCTAGTTGCACTAGACCAACAGAAAGGTAAATGAATCATTGGCTTCTTTGGAGCCACTTCATAGTGTTTGGTCTGGGAGAATTTTGTTGTTTGATAAACTTGATAGTCTATAGGAGCATAAGCCTGAGATCCTTGGGGTAGTGACAGAAGTTTTTGAGAAGATTGGCTTAGTCAGTGCTATTTCAAAGTTTTTTAAAGGTAAGTCCAACCAGGTGAAGGTTAGGTTGTTTATGTTTGATAAGCATTATAGCAAATATCTACCATCAATATGTGATGACAATGGAAATGTGATCAATTTGGAAGAATGGAAACTGTCAATGGATCAGTTGGCAATTACACAAGATGCTTTCCTTAACAGTGACAATACTTTGGATTTTGAGAGGTGTAATAGCATAATTGATAGTCTTTTCAAAATTGAAAATGATTGCATACGCTTTGTGGCAGAGGCCAAAAATATAACTAACTCCATGTGGGATAAGAAAGTCAAATTATTACAGGAATTGCAGACTTACAACTAGCCATTGGATGATGATGTAGCAGTTTGGGAGAAGCTAACAATAAAGAAGAAGAAGAGGCCAGTTGTCCATCTTATATAAGAAGAGCAAGAATAGAGCTGCAGATGGCACCTGATCCAAAAATTGGGGGAGAGCAAGTTTCAAACAAAGGATGATGTAGGTTAACTGGAATGGTGGTCATCATTCATGCAACAAATTTAGCAACTTCTTTGAAATATCCTTAGACAAAGATGCCACCTACAAAATTGTTGAGAAAAGATATTTGTAATATGTTGTTACAATCTTTTTGTCAGTTTGTAATCTTGTCTCTAGTGTAGGATCTTTTCTAGCCATCCGAAGCTTGTTGCATCCTTTCAAGGATTCCAAGATGGCTAAGATATAGATAGCAAGTCTCTGCTCATTAAAGGGGTGGAAAAAATACTCTGTAAGAAAGGTTCTTAATACAAAACCTTATTTTCTTTAAATGAGAAGATATTGTATCAACACATTTTGACCATTAATAAAAAATATTGGAGCTCTGTTACTACCATTTTATTGTCTTTATGTATGGAGTGTTTTAGTTTTCTTATGTATTTAGATTGCAAGGCATTTTGAATACATTATTCACAAGGTGAATATAGGGGTTAAGCTTAAGTTTCTTTCAAGGAAAGAGTAAAATCTTAGGGGAGGTCTCTGGGAATTAATAATCCATGTATGAATTTGATGACAGTTGTAGAAATTAAAAGGATGGTATGTTAGGCATGTCATTTGAGTTTCAGTATATTTGTTTTGATAGATATATGTGGAGGTAGGGTTTGACTCTGATGCCCAAGTGGATAAGGCACTGGTTCTAGATCCATTTACATTTATTTTCCACCCAAAATATAAATAATTGTTTCATTTTACTTTACTGGTACAATCATAATCTGAATCATTCTATGACAAGTTTATGGATGTGTTTTGTAATGCTTTGTAGAAGCATTGAAGTAGGTTAACCTTCCTTGAGTTTAACTCTAAAAAGAAGAAGGATGAATATCCTTAAACCATTGTTTCATGTTGCTACTTTCATGATTTCTATCATTATATTGTGTATCAAGATAATATGGGCCATACTTAGAGTTCTCTCATCTTATTAAGTTGAGTTTGGAAGCAAGGAAAGAGTAGTGAAGGAGCTAGTTCATAATTCAGAGCTCAGTTAAATAGTGAATTGATATAGGTATACCCGCTTGAGTATTCATACTCAAAGTGAAGAAGGTTTTCTAACCTTAATACCTTAGTGTTTTCATTTTTTTAGATTATGTCCATTGGGAGTATATGAGTATTTGATAATGAGTATATGATGTTCTGTGAGGGAGAATCTCATCAAGGAGAAGCGTAGTAGGGGATTGGCTAGATATTTTGGTGGAGATAAAACTATTGCTTTGGTTAGTGAGAATTATTACTAACCATAGTTGTAGCAAGATGTCAAGAAGTTTGTATAGAGTTGCAGAGTATGTCAAATGGGCAAAGGAGAAAAGCATAATATAGGGTTGTATCAGCCATTACCTATACTAGAGAAGCCAGGGGTGGATATTAGTATGGACTTTGTTCTTGGTTTACCAAGGACTTGGTGGGGACATGATTCAATTTTTGTGGTAGTTGATAGGTTTCCAAAGATGGCACATTTCATTCCCTGCAAGAAGACTAATGATGATGTTCATGTGGTAGAATTATTTTTCAAAGAAGTGGTGAGACTACAAGGTTTACCAAAGAGCATAGTTTCAGAACAAGACAATAATTTTGCTAGATATTTCTGGTGTACATTGTGGAAGAAGTTAAAGATAGATTTGAAGTTCAACTCATCACATTACCCACAAACTGATGGACAAACAGAGGTGGTGAATAGGAGTTTGGAGAATTTGTTGAGATGTGTGGTTGGAGATAAGCCAACAAGATGGGATTTGATTTTACCATAAGCATAATTTACATACAATAATTATGTCGATAGGAGCACCTATAAATCAACATTCTAGATTGTATATGGAAGTAGACCCATAAATGCTTCTGAGTTGAGGAAGATAGACAAAGAAGAGATAAGTAGTGTTGAAGCTGAGGATTTTGTAGAACATTTGAAGAACATCCATGAGGAGGTGAGGAAGCACATTACCAATATGAATACATAGTATAAGGCCAAGGCCGATGAGAAAAGAGGCATAAGGAATTTTAGGTTGGGGATGAAGTCATGGTTCATTTACAGAAGGAGCAATTTCCAATAGGTACATATAAAAAGTTGAAAATGAAGAAATTTTGGCCATGTAAGATACTGAAGAAGCATGATTTGGGAAATGCCTATGAGGTAGAATTGCCTACTGAGCTAAATATTTCACTAGTATTTAACATTTTAGATCTAACAAAGTATCATGAAGGGGGTTTTAAAGATGAGATCACAAAAGCATAGTGGATTATTCCAACAACTACTTCAGCTATCAAGGAGATTGAGGATATACTGGATAGTTATGTTGACAAAATTACAAGGAATAGGACATATGAAGAATATTTGGTCAAATGGAAAGGATGACCTATAGAATATTCATCATGGCTGACAAGGGAGGAGGTTAGTTGTCTTGTTTTTCCTCTGCACACCTGAGACATGACAGGGTCACTTCTCAAATTACCCCAGGTGTCTGATGTAGGAGCATCCTAGGTGTAAGGGCAATCTTGCATCACCCAAAAATATTTTTAGTTTCTTTTTAATAAAGGCTATCTTGTGTAGAGCTTCTATGTATGGAAACTTACTATTTTTAGTAAGTTGGTCATACGAGCTCAGAATGTTATGGTTTCACATGTGGAGGTTCATCTTAGTCATATTACTCTACCAATTGAGTTTCATTTCCATATCATATGTATTAGTGAAGTTATTGAGGTTTTTGGGTACAAAATATTTGAGCTTAATTTTGAAGGCATTAGAGGCTCTAGATCACAATCGAACCCCAATTGATTAGATCTTGCATGAGTAGGTGATGTAGATTAGGTCCTACCATTTCTAAAAAGTGGTTATAATAGCCAAATGGAGCTACATTTAAAAAATTATGGCCTCCGAAAGTTGGGCTACCTAAAAATATAATTTATGATTATTTTGAGTTGATCCTAATGTAATAATTATGAAAAATAAAATAATTCTAGGGGTAGTTGGTCTTAATGGCTAAAATTCTGGAACCTTCTCGAGCAGTGGAAAATTGCCTATATAAGGAAGGCACGTAGTATTTTCAAGGGCAGTTCTGGGTAATTATTCGAGGCTTTGTTTTACAGAATATTGTAAGGAAGATGCCCATGTGGCTTTGCATATTGTAATTCTGAAATTTGTAATTCCACACTTGTGGAGATAATAATAATCCCATTTTTTATTCTTGCAAATTGTTGTTGTGTCTCTATTTGTGTTATGTGTTTTTGGTATTAAGGGGAGCACCCTTCATCACATGTGAGTCAATTAAATTTTTTATCTATCATATATGATATGTTTGGAATTTATATTTTTATATTGTGTTTTGTTTACTCATGTTGTAATTGACAATGATTTTCGTTGTAAGTTTTTTTAACTTATATGCTTCATGAAGGTTGTCAAGGCATTAATGACCAGATTCTAAAGGGAATGAAAAGTTATCCTGGACAATTTAGTAGGTTTCCCTACTATGTGTTACTATAAATGATGGTGATGATGATGAAGACCGACCAAGATTAGAGGTATACAAATTAGTAGAAAGGTTAGATTAGTTATTATATTTTCATTGATCTCAAGCAATTGATATCTATTTTATATTGTGTTTCCATATCATTTAGAGTATGATATAACTATGAATGAATTAAGGAGAAGAAGAAGTGAGATGTTGTGAAGATGAAGATCTTAATTGGAAAATTGATACTGATCAGGCAATGCTAAGATTATGTTGATATAATTTTTTTCTACAAAACATATGATTTTATCAATTTAGTAAAGAATGGTAAAGAATGGTAAAGAAGATTAGTCAAGTCAGTAAGCAAAACATTTTTGGCTATCGAGCAGAATATGTCATTCGGTAAAGGGAAAAAGTCATTCGGTAAGAGAAAAATAAGTTTTGGTAAAGGAAAAGGAATGCAAGACATCGAGCGGAAGGTTTTAGGCACCAAGAAAAGTTAACCAAAATTCAAAATTTAGTCACCGAGAAAGGAATAAAAATTAAATAAAAGAATTAGAATGACATTTAATGTTGAGCTATGATGAGCTGGAAGATTATTTTGATAAGATTTAGTTGGAGAAATCTACGATTAGGAAAATTCATGATAATGATCTATGCTACAGATCTAAGTGGCTAAAAGAGAAGGAACAAGTTTCAAGAAAGTTCAAGTTCTGAGGTGAAAGTAAAACATGTTACTGAGATCTAGATTCAATCAATAAGATTGTGAAATGAATTGGATGAATGAGATTAATCAAAATAAAATGTGATAAAGGAGATTAAGAAGAAAAACAAAGTCTATATAAAGGATGAATTTGTATGAACAAATAGCTGGAAAATTGAAGGGTTATTGAGTCACCGACTGATGGACTAAAGAAGGAAAATGTGAATTCTGAGTCAGAAAGATAGAATTTGATAAAGTGTTGAAGCCAATGGAAAGTGAAGGATTGAAGTCAAGATAGTGAGCACACAAAGGATCTGATTATGCAAAGTTATTTATGAATTTACAGGTCAATATATTCACTATTGCTTATTAACATTTGTAACAAAAAGATCTCTTAACCAAGTGGAATTAATAGTCTTATTGTAAAATCCTTGCAAAAGGTAACATTCTAAAGAGTGTTTGAAGTCCTTTAGCCAAGCCACTCCTAACAGGGTGAAGATCATAATAGATCTAAGATAAATCCCTTGACTGGGTCACACCTCATAGTGTGTATTATAATCTTTAATAGGATTGATTCTTAACCAAGCATACTTCATAAGAGTATTTTCTTTAGTGGATGACAATTCCCACAGTGGTTTTTCATAAAGCTCAGTTTCCATGTTAAATACTACTGTTATATGTGTTAAATGATTTATGTATTTGATATGGTGATTGTAAAATTTTATTTACTATTGTCAGTAAATAGTGAATTGTGTCTGACTGAGTTGACACTGAGTTAATCAGAGAAAAAATTTTAAGGTACAGAGAATCATGGATTACTGATTCACCCCCCCTCTCTGTAATCCAACAATTGGTATTAGAGGTGAGTACTCTTAAGGGATAACTTTTAAATACTTGAGTAAAATATTTGAAGATGTATAGGAGAGAAGTACCTAAGCTGAACAAGGAAAGTTTCTCAACATGGCAAAGAAGGATGAGATTGTACCTATCTGGAAGTGGATAATTTTCACTGAATATTTTGGATAATGACTACACTCAACCACCTCTTGGACCCATGATAGTTGATCAAATGAGAGAAAAGAAGGAACACAACTCAGTAATCATAGAAATTGCTTCTTCCCTTATCAATGTTGAATTCAATGATGTTAAGGACTGTATTACTTCAAAATATATGTGGGACAGGCTTACACTTATTTATGGAGGTGATCAACATGTACAAAAAGCTAAGGTTGACAGTCTTAGAGGAAAGTTTGATGAAATGAGAATGAAAGATGAAGAGAACATTGCTCAATATAATTTCAAAATCAAGGAAGTTGTTAGTGCCATCAAAGGTGTTGGTGGATCATTAACTAGTGAAGAAGTGGCAAGTAAAATTATGAGAACTCTTTCATCCAAGTATGCTATTTGTGTGTCTTCTATTCAAGAACTTAGATCCATACTGATTAATGTTGTTACTCTTGAAGCCTTAATCAGTAAGCTTACTGCATTTGAGCTTAGAAATTATGATAATAGTCTACCAACTATTGAAATAGCTTTCAAATCATCTTTAAGTATTGGAACTTTAAGAAAAGAAAGAGAGATTCACAATAGTTCATATGGAAGTGAATATGATAGTATCCTAACTGAAGAGAAAGAACATGAAGAGTTGAAAGCACTCCTAGCTAAGACTATCAAGAGGTAAGGAAAAGTATAAAGGTAAATTTCCCTTAAAATGTTTTACTTGCAATAAGATTGGCCACATTGCATCTAGATGTCCTGACAATGAAAGGAATGATAAAAGAAAACTTGCAAGAAGGAGAACTGATACTGAAGATTTAGATATTACAAAGATAAAGGAAATAAATCATGCTACCTAGCTGAGGAAGGTGTAACCGATGATGAATTTGATGACACTAAAGATAGCTATGAATTTGTCTATGTTTCTATGAAGGATGATTCAGAAGAAGAGATGTATGAAGATGAAAAATCCCTTATTTCTCAAGTTAGTAAAACTAACCCATGGATTATTGACAGTGGTTGTTCACATCATATGATTGGTGATATTGATCAGTTTGAAAACTTAGAAGAATATGATGGAGGATTTGTTAGATTTGGAAATGATGCTCCATGTTTTGTAAAAGAAAAGATTTCTATTATGCTGAATGAAAAGATTAAATGTGATAATGCTTATTGGGTTCAAGGACTAAAGTACAACTTGTTGAGTGTTGCACAACTGAATAACACAGGTCACCGACTTGAATTTTAGAATAGAAAATTGAAGATCTATGATGATGTTGGATATTTGATTGGAACTAGTGAATAATCTAAAGGTAACTTATTTTATCTAAATTATAATGGAAATGTGTGTCTGTTTGCAATAAGTGAAGATTCTTTGTTATGGCATAAAATATTTTGTCATGTAAATTTTGATAACATGATCAAGGTTAGTAAGAAGAAAAGAGTTAGAGGTCTACTGAGATTGAGAAAGTCAGATAAAGTTATGTGTAAGGAATGGAAGATCGATAAGATGACAAAATCAAGTTTTTCAAGAAAATCTTACTCATCTAATGTTATATTGGAATTAGTTCATACTGATCTATGTAGCCCTATACAAGTACAAAGTTATTATGGTGATTGGTATTTCATTTTGTGTGTTGATGACTACTCATGGATGATGTTTGTAATGTTTCTAAAAGAAAAGTCTGATGCATTACAAATTTTTAAATGGTACAAGGCAAGAGTTGAGAAGGAAATAGGTAAGAAACTAAAATGTTTAAGATCAAATAGAGGAGGTGAATTTATCTCTAATGAATTTACTGTCTTATGCAATGAGAATGGAATCAAAAGACAAATATCTGCACCGATATCTCCATGGCATAATGGCATAGTTGAAAGAAGGAATAGATCAATAATTGATTATGTAAGAATATTATTAATTGAGAAGGAGGTTGCATAAAAATTTTGGAGGGAAGCCATTAGTACTGATGTTTACACCCTCAACTAAGTACAAATGAAGAAAGGTACAAATAAAAATCCTTATGAACTCTGGTACGGGCATACACCTATAGTTAGCTACTTTAAAATCTTTGGAAGTATGTGTACATTCTGAAAGATACTAGGAATGGAAAGTTTGATTCTAAAGGAGATGAAGGTATATTCCTAGGATACTACACAAAGAGAAAAGGTTATAAATGTCTGAATAAGGCTACTAATAGATTGTGGAAACTACAAATGTAAGAATTGATGAGTTTGTAGATAATAATGAAGGAGATAGAAAAAAGGAGCCAGAAGATTATCAAAGATTTGTATATGTACATGAAGGATTTTTTGGTACTTTACTCGAGCTAGAAGAAGAAGCGAAGGAACTAGTTGTGCCCCCACTAAGAGAAGAAAATGTTGAAGAATGGAGAATTGGGCTAGTACTAGAAAAGTATGTTAGAAAGAATCATTCACCGACTCAAATAACTATAGATAAGAATGTAGGTGTCATGAAAAGAAGTAATTTGAGAGACAATACATGTTTGATTTCTGAATTTGAGCCTAAATTAGTCAAGCATGCACTTGAAAATGAAGATTGGGTTAATGCAATGAAAGAAGAGATTGATCAAATTGAAAAGAATAATGCTTGGTCATTGGTACTGAGACCTAAGTATAAGAATGTTATTGGTACAAAGTGGATTTTCATAAATAAACTAAATGAAAATGGAGATGTGATAAGGAATAACACTAAACTCTTATGTAAAGGATGTGCTCAGGAAGAAGGTATTGAATATGGTGAGACATTTTCTCCTATTTCTAGATTAGAAGCTATGATAATTATACTTACATAAGAAACTTATAAAGATATAAAGTTTTATACAATGGATGTAAAATATGCATTTTTTAATGGAATACTAGAAGAATAAGTGTACATTGAGAAACCAGAAGGACTTGTTGAAAAAAGTTAGAAAAACATGGTATGTAAACTACACAAGGCATTGTGTGGTTTGAAACAGGCACCCCAAGCATGGTATGAAAGACTCCACTCATATCTAATGAGAATAGGTTTCATTAGAACTAGTGATAAAAATAATGTGTACTTGAAAAGTGAATCTGAAGATAAGGTATTAATAGCTGAAATCTTTGTTGATGATATCATATTTGGAGAAAATGAGTCAATGTGTAGATCATTTGTTGATGAATGAGGAAGGAATTTGAAATGACAATTATTGGAGAGCTAAAATTCTTCATTGGATTGAAAATTTTATAGATCAGGGATGGCATATACATAATACAGTCAAATACATCAAAGAGATCCTAAAAAATTATGGGATGGAAGACTCAAGACTGGTTGGTACACCGATGATTACTGGATGCAAATTGTCAAAAGAAGATGATTCTACCGAGGTGAGTGAACTCTGTATGGATCTATGATTGGTAAGCTACAATATGTTGTTTATAGTAGGCCAGATATTTCTCATGTTGTTGGTATTTTGGAAAGATTTTCTTCTAATCCTAAAGAAACACATATGACTATTGTGAAGAGAATCTTTAGATATCTGAAAGGAACTGAGGACTATGGATTATGGTATAAAAAGGATGGATATTTTTAATTTAAAGTATATATTTATGTTGATTGGGAAGGTAATGTGGATGATAGGAAAATTACAAGTGGAGGAGCTTTCTTCTTAGGAAAAATATTAGTGACATGGATAAGCAAAAAGGAAAGTTGCATTTCACACTCAATTGTTGAGGCAAAATATGTTGTTGGTGCAATCAATTGCTCTAACATTGTGTGGATAAAATAACTACTTGAATAGATACAAGAGGAGATACATGGTCATATGAAAGTCTATTATGATAATTCTAGTGTTATAAACATTTCAAAGAATCTAGTGATGCACTCAAAGACAAAGCATATATCAATCAAGTATCACTATTTGAGAGAATGGGTATAGGAAAAATAAGTAAATCTAGAATATGTAAAATCCAAGGAACAATGTGCTGATATATTCAAAAATCCATTACCTAAGGATAATTTTGAGTATGTCAGAGGTAAATTAGGGGTCATTCCCCTATCCAATGTTCATTAGAGAAACATACCAGTTGAATCAATTCATATTTTAGCAAATTACCTATTTGTGAGTTGATGTAGATGTTCAATCTTTAGGAATAGCCTAAAGTTGTGAGAAAGATATGAGGAAACATAAGTAATTGGTACAAACAAGGTACAAGGTAAAACTACAAGGACAATTAGTTTTAGATTAAGTTTTTGCAAGTATCATTGGCATTCTGTCAAAGGAGGAGAAGAACTATTGAATGAAGAAAAGACACCCAAGGGGAAGAGATAAAGATATTAATGAGGAGAGATGACTATGTAAGAAGAAAGGGGGAGAAATAAATAATTAAGATTACTGATTGATGCTATATTTTAGATGTGAGATATATAAATTTTGTTTCCATCAATGCCAAAGGTAGAGATTGTTTCCCCAACTGATATTGTGATGTTGATAATGAACAAGGTTAATAACTGAACAATGAAAGGTATGTAGAAGGATTGGATCAGTTGTTTTGTTTTCATTGATGTCAAGCCTATTAAATTTCTATTTTATGAAAGTTGTCATATCAATCTAAAATATGTGATGTTGAGTAAAGAAATGGTTGGTTAAGATAGAAGATGAAATAAAGAAGTGATGTTAAGTATGTGAGCTTTAATAGGCAATTGTTGAATTGGTATTTGACATGATACTATTGATTTGATTGTTTTACATGATTTAATGAAGTGTTGGAATGATGCACAAGTCAGATATATTGGTCAGTAATAAAGGATTGAAGTTGTGAAGTGACAAGACAAGGAAACAATATGTTCTATCAAGCAAGAAATGGTTGTCGGTAAATAGAGATATTGGTCGGTCACAATTAACCAAGTAAATGATAACTGAGCAGAAAGACTTAACCAAGTAGATGAATTTGTTTGGTTAAACAAGAAATCAATTAAAATATGACATCAAGTGATAATTTGGAATGATCTAGAAGATTATAAGGAAAGAACAAAGTTAGTTAATGAAATCAATGAATCAAAAATGTTAGGTACAGATAAATGGTGAAGATTTAGTGATTGGTTTGAGATCCAAGAAAAGTTCAAGTTCCAAGATAAAGATATTGCTAGAAAGAATCATAAAACATTTTATCGAGCTACAGATTTAATCGAATGGATAAGATTAAGAGGTGAATAGGATTAAGAGGCAAATATTTTCTATATAAAGGATGATCAAGTGTTAAAATGATTTTGGAATAACTGAGAGGGGGATGAATCAGCTATCCTCATGTCCAGATGTACCAATTCAAATTTCTAGCTCTTCAACAAACTTAGATCTAATCATAAATTCACTCGGTCTCTATAGAATATATTAGTAACATAAAACTTATAGTCCACTGTCCAAAAGTAATTAGTTTACTGAATATAAAACTTTCAACATCATTCACATCAAACAACATTCACACAAGTATAACACCAAGATTTAACATGGAAAGCCAATTTGGGAAAAACCACTTGTAACATGCTACTGATTTTCACTCTTCTAAAGTGAGCTCTATGAGAAGCCAACCATGTTAAAGGTTTACAATAGACACTGTTAGGTGTGACTCTGTTAAAGTATTTAATCAACCTATTAAGAGTGGCTTGGTTAGAGGGCTTAAGAATATTCCATTAGAATGTCACCTTGATTAAAGGGTTTACAAAAATGATTGTTAGGTCAACCTTGATTAAAGGATTTTGACTGATACAATGGTTAGAAAGTAATAGTAGGTTTTGATCTTAAATATACAGCTCACTTTGCAAAAATAGATCCAATTAGCTCATATGTTGATTTAATGACTAGCCTTCATTTCCATATTCATCCTTGATCTACTCAGAATTCTTTTCAAGCAATCACCTCAACTATGTTCAACTCTTTACAGATTCACCATACCCTTCTACTTACATTCATCAGTCAATAACATCAACCTCTTCCACTCTCTATAACCTCACAATTAGGTCACCCTTATACGTCCTTGATTAGGTAGATTAATCTTTTTCCACTTTATCTCTTTCGTAGAACTTAGGTTTAGGTTAGATTCATCAAATCCTTCAATCATTTTATTCTCCTCCTTTTCCTTCAAAATACATCTTCAAAATTCTCCTTACATCCAAAAAAAATGGTTTACCATGCATTAAATGCTCCATATCATTGATTAATAATTTCAACACATTTTACATATCCCAATAATTCAACTATGTCGGCTGTGATTCTCAATTCTTTTAAAAACTATAAATTACTGACACTCAGTTAATACTGTATTCATCTCCTCGATCATTACTAGATATCTTGGTCATCCCTAAAACTTTCCTTCTTGGAAAATAGTGTCTTCTCTGAGTTGATTACTAATGCTTGGCAATTACTGATGTGCGGTCGACACTAAATTTTATTGGCTTATTCTGGTGCTCGGTCGACACTAGCATCACTTAGATTAAACTAAATTAACTCACTTTTGCTTGGTTAAGCTTATGTTTCTAGTATTTCTTCTTCTCTTAGTGTTAAAGATATTTATAACACATTACCTTGTCAATGTGCCAACTAATCAAGTAACCATTGAAGTATCACATAACTCAACCTTTCCTTAAGTCCTCTTGTTATCTCCTCTTTTTAAATCCTCTTCATCAATCAAAAGATATGGTACTCAACTAGATAGCAACTATCTTACCAGTTAAGGTTTGGCATCAATGATAATATAAAAATTGTTTCAATTGTAGTTTCCAACAATCTCCCTCTTTGGCATTGATGGCAACACCACATGAACACCACATGATTTACCATACAATCCAAAATCTTTGTGTATTAGATCTTCATTAATATCCTTAGTTTCATTCTAATCTCCAGTGCTTTATCTATTCATCTTTACTGAATCTCTCCCTCTTTTATTAGGGTCATTTCTTCTATTGAATCTCTTTTTTGTATCTCTCCCTCAAGTTCATTGAATCTCTCCCTCTTTGACAACAATTCCAAAGAAACTTTTATCTTTCACTTTCATCTTTACCATGTAGATATTTTCATGTTAGTTCTTTGATATGTATTCTCCCTCTATCATCTTGCTTATGACCAATTTACATCTTTTGCTTCACTACTCACAAATCTAGGCAACTCCTAAAGTTTGACCTCTTCTATATCAATTTGCCAGATATTCTGATTAGCACTTTTGATGCAGTGCTCCTATATGTTACTAGGTAGCCTCAATTAGGGGAATCACCCCTAATTTATCTCTAAGATATTCATGAGCATCTTTAGGTAATTATTTTGTGAATATATCTGCTAATTGTTCCTTTGTATTCACATATTCCAATCTCACTTCTTTGTCTTAAACTAGCTCTCTCAAGTAATGATACTTGATAGAAATATGCTTAGTCTTAGTGTGCATAACAAGATTCTTTGATATGTTGATAGAACTTGTGTTATCATAGAAAATAATAATTGGCTCGGCTATTTCCTCTTTCATACCTTTTAAAAATTTCTTGATCCACACTAAATTTGAACAATTCATTGTTACTGCTATATATTTAGCTTCTGTTGTAGATTGGGAAATGCAGTTTTTTTTCTTGCTTGTCCAAGAGACTAATCTCTTTCCTAGAAAGACTGCACCACCACTTATTCTCTTTCTTTCATCCACATTTCCTACCCAATATGCATCAATGTAAACTTTCAGTTCAAACTTATCATTCTTCTTGTAATATAATCCATGGTCCTCTATTCCTTTTAGATATCTCAATATCCTTTTCACTGACATCATGTGAGTCTCCTTAGGATTTTCAAAAAATCTTGCAACAATCCCAACTGCTAGGGAAATATTCAGTCTTCTATGGACAACATATTATAGATTTCCAATTATAAATCTATACAAGTTTTGATTTACTTCAACTGTATCATCAGTTTTTTATCTTTTTTTTTAGTAGCCATAGGTGTACTTACTGGTCTAGAATCTTCCATACCAAAATTTTTAAGTATCTCCTTGACATACTTAGATTGAGTAATATAGATACCTTTCTTCATCTAATAAACTTGCAAACCAAAAAATAACTTGATCTCACCAAACATAGGTATTTCGAATTCAATTTGCATCTCATTTGAAAATTTTTGACATAGGGCATCTTGTCCTCCAATATTATATCATCAAAAAATATTTCAGCTAACAATATCCCTTTACCTTTTTCAGTCTTCAAATACAAATTTTTGTTGTCATTTGTCCTTAAAAATCCAATCTTTATCAAGTAATTATGTAGTCTCTCATACTATTCTTTGGGGGCTTGCTTCAATCCATACAATTCCTTATGTAGTTTACAAACCATATTCTTCTTGCTTGGGTCAAAAAATCCTTTTGGCTATTCAATGTATACTTCTTCTTCCAGTATACCATTTAGAAATGAAAATTTGACATCCATTTGATATACTTTGAATCCTTTAAAATTTTCATATGAAAGTAGAGTCCTCACTCCTTCCAATCCTGAAACTAGGGAAAATGTCTCCCAATAGTCAATGCCTTCTTCTTGTGCATATCCCTTGCATACCAATCTAGCTTTGTTCCTAGTGACTTTTCCATGTTCATTTAGCTTATTTCTGAATACCAATTTTGTTCCAATAACATTCTTGTCCTTTGGTCTTGGCACTAGTGTCTAGGTTTTATTTTTCGCTATCTTCTTTATTTCTTCATTCATGGATTGTATCCAATATTCATTATCTAAAGCATCTTTCACTTTCTTAGGCTCAAATTCACATAATAAGCATGTTTGATCTTTCAACTTACTTCTTTTCATGACTCCAGATTCTTTATCTCCAATGATTTTTTATGGCTTATGATGTCTTCTTACATACTATGCCAATGTAGGTTCAGATTTCCTTTCTACTTGATCTTGATCTTCACATTCATCTTGTAGATTCTCAATCTCCTCTCCTAATTGCTTGGTAGCATCTTCTTGATGCTTGACATTTTCTTGTTGTGGCTCGGCAGGTTCATGTTGTTGGTCGACATCTAGTTTGGGTACATTACTAGCCTCTACTTCTTCCATGTATACAAAAGATCTATAATCTTCAAGTTCTTGCTTGCACTCAACTTCATTCTTTTGTGCATATTCATCAACTCTAACATTTTCACTTTCCACAATTTTGTTAGTGTTAGAATTTAAACACTTGTAATATTTTCTCTTAGTGGAATATCCTAGGAATATACCTTCATCACTTTTAGCATTAAGCTTTCCATTCCTATTGCCTTTCAATATATAACATTTGCTTCCAAAGTCTTTAAATTATTTCACATTAGGTGCATATCCATACCATAACTCAAAAGGTGTATCATTTGTACCTTTCTTGATTTGTACTCAGTTTTGTAATACCTCAAAATTGGCATCTTGCAATCCTAACCAATTTTGTTTCATTTAGTCTCATTCTATCAATTTCTAAATCATCAAAGTCCTATTGTACTAGGCAATTCTATCTTCTAATTGGATTTACTTGACTTAGTGTCAAATACAGAAAACCTTAAATCTGCATTAATTCCTAAATAAAGACTACAAATTGGCTAAATAAACCCTATGATTGGTTAATTGGATTTAATTATTTAAATAATTGAGAAAATCCACTTATGAGGTAATATTGTATTATTTAATCAAATATTCTCTCCAAAAAATCTTCTCTTCAGTTCAAAAAAGGAAACTTTGAGTTAACTAAGAATCTAAAAGGGGAATAAAATAGTTAACTACTCCACACAGGCAAAAGGCAAATAGTTGACTGCCTCTTTACAGAAAACTTTCTATTTTGAATTGAACTCTCATTCAATCTCCACCGTTCATCTGATTCAATCTCGACCGTCTATTGAACCCAAGATTCTATAAAAGAACCCTCATTTCTCATTCAAAGGATCCAATTTTCGAGCACCGAAGTGCTTGCACATTCTCATTGCTTCTTGTTTACATTCAAAGCTTTCATTTTTATTGATAATCATCTTAGATTAATATCATGTTTAGCTTAAATATGCACTTCATTCTTAATCTAGTTTTCTTTCAATGTTCTTAGATTAATTCTCATTTCTCATCATTTCTAGATTAATTGCATACTCATTTTAGATTAATCTTACATATTCACTTCTAGATTAAACTGCATAAATTCTCCATTTTAGTGCTAGTCTATGGTTGTTGGACTCTCGATTATGAGAGCAATCCCGAACCCTACTTAGATAGGAGGCAACAAGTTGAATCATTCAGATAGGAAAGATGAATAATCTCATATTCATTCTTGTTTGTAGCTGGTAAAGTGTGAAGCTAAATTAGAGTCCCATATTTAGCTTATACATTTCTGGCACCCATCGTGGGGCAGAAAATTAATTTTTGGCCTCAGCTCATTTTAACTTTCTGTCAAAATTTTACATTCTATTTGTATGTCCATACACCTCTATATGGATTCTCGCATGAATATTCTCACTATATCGCATGAATTTGTGCTGGTCTTAGCACTTCCTCGTGCAAAAAAGTTGTTTTCTCATGCGGGACTGTGCACTATCTCGTGCGAAACTTGACATCAGAGACATAAAATTTTGTAGTTCTGTACTTTTCACTTTCTATTTTTTGACATCTTCTATTTTGTTTTTATTTTCATGATTTTGTTTTCTAGTACAGCATAACAGTGGGCTGTAGGATGTTTTTCAGAGACTCCCAAAACACAACCAAGCATATTTACTGATTGTTTGCTTATAGGACGCTTTCCAAAGATGCTTGTCAAAGCCTTTTCAAACCCACTCAAACATTCTGTCTATTTTATTTCTTTATTCACATAGTCTAAATAGGGCCTTGTGAAAATATCTTAAGGGTCTTAATAGCAGCATAGGGTAATAGGCTCTTCATTAAATAGAAGTGATGACCATGGATGAACCCAAGACCCAGATGCTACTAGAATGATAGATACCTATGGGAGAAAGGAAAGGTAACAAATCTTTAGCACGTCCATTAGTTAGGGGATTATGCTCTTCTCTCTCTAAGAGAATCAGAAACCCAAAAGCTTTTAGATTGGTTGAGGAGGAGTTAGCTTGGTGTGTTTGGGTAAGGTGAAGAGGTAGAGGATTATGCTCTTCTCTCTTTGAGATTAGAAACTTTGACCCTTGAATCTGAGCCAAGTCCGTGTCACCTTTACAGGGTCTGTCGGAAGTTGAACCTCTAGGAATGAATCAAGTGAGTACACACCTTTTTATAGTGATTACACTTCACTATAATAAAGTAGCTTTGTTGAGTCTAAAGACTCCATATCCATGTTAACTTCTTTCTCTTGATCCATGACTATCATCTTGAGAAAGCTCTATCTGTTGTAATAAGCGACATCTCTCCTAGCCTTGCTTGCGGGGGTGTACACTTTCAGGTGTTGGTATGGTTGTGAGGCCCTAGCCCTATATTGGGGACACCAAAGGTTAGTGTGAATGGAATCCTATTAAACATGCTCTTAGTTAGTTTCCTACCTAGTTCATCTCCGAAAGGGGACAAAATATTTGCACAGGGAGGGGGAAGAATCTCTCCTGTAGATTCTCACCATAGGCATGAACCTGGACATTTGAAGGTGGTATATGAAATTGGCCCCTACTTCAAGGGTAACCTTTGAACATATATTATTGAGTCCTTGGAAAAACCAAAAACATGGGCACCTTCTAGGGGGTGACATAGCTGTGTGAGGTGAACGCATGCACATAAGTTGTGAGGCACAAATTTTGTCTTCTCTACCATTTTCTTTGTAGGGATAACTAAGTGTTTTTTTTTAGTCTTAAACTATCCAACATGATCAAAACTTTGTCAAGACTCCCATGTTTCTTCTAAGTGGCTTTGTCCTCGGTAGAATTTTTTTCAACTATTGACTGTTTCACATCTTCCTGCTAGTCTAAACTCTATGCTTGTTAATGAGTGATTCAAACCTAAAACTGAGTTTGATGATCTAAACTATCCAGAATCAGTCTGTACACTGCGTATTCTACCAAAGAACAACCCAGGTTGTGTCTCGTAAACCATTCCTATCTCTAAAAATGATCCAAAACTAACTGATCCGATACTTTCTCACATGTTTTAGAGCATAATCTCGTGTGAACTTTCAGCATCCTATGCACTTGCTCATGCATGATTTCATATCCGCATGTGAATTTTTTCCATAGTTTGTTAGAAACCTTGTCAGTCCTTTTTTGGTTTGTTCCTACATTTTCTCATGTGAGACATCATATCTTCACATGAAGCTTGGCACTTCCTCGCATGGGACTACACTTCCTCGCGCAAGACTATCCCCAATTAGTCAAAATAGTGAGCTATTTCCCATCTATTGGTCAAATTTCTACGTGATTTGATTCCTATTTAGGGTTCATCTGTCTATTTTCCTACTTGTACATAGTCTGAAACTAGATGTCTCAGGCTAAGAATCATGTGATGACCACTTGAACTCATTTTGTCTCTCTATCATCTACCTGTTCTACTATGTTCTTGTACCTTGTGACATGATAGTCATCTCTCAATTTTTCTAACCATACTCTCAATGACTCATGTTAGGTTCATTTCACTTTTATCACTTTTTTCTTTTCCAGAGACAAAGTTCCAAGCATAGTCCTAGTTCTCTCTCATTACTTAATCCTAGTCTATGGCTATTGTGACTTGAAGTAGCAATGTGTTCCCTTCACATCTCACCAAATGAGGTAGAGATAGACCTCGCATCCAAGGAAGAGGTCATTCTAAGCTTTCCATACAATCTAAGTGTTGTAGGGGATCTTCATGTTCTTCCTCAGGAACATCTGGAGAGGAGTCACCTTACTTTCCTTCTCTTGTCATTTGACCTCATGTCCAACGTGCTTTTACTATAAACTTTAGTCAAGTCAGGAATCCTTTTTTTTGAGAACACCAAAGCTTTGAAGATCCACCATCTGAAACTAACCCTCTTGACGCACTGAAAGTATCCTTTGCCATAATCTCTCAACATACTGCACACCCTCACACTGAGTCCATTCATATTAACACAATGGATGACCAATACCAGAAGGGTGAACATAGTAGGGGTTATGATCAATATCAAAATTATGGGGATCAATCTCAAGACCGCAATGACAAAGATAAATTTCAATCCCCAAGAATCTTTGAAATCTTGGGTAATGATGATGAAGAGATAACCCAACAAGATGTTGATGCAGCCCAAGCTAACAAAAGCCTCTGTAAGATGATGGAAATCCTAATGAAAGAAGAGAAGAAGAAATAATTTCTTGAACTAGCTAAGAAAGAGGCCAAGCTACCTCCAAACTACAAGGTTGAGGATCTTTTGGTCAAAGAAGAGGAAACAGAGGCCACTAAACTACAAAAACTAGTTCAAGACATGCAAGACTAGATTGGGCAACTCATGAAAACCAAGGACAAACTAGCAAACCAATTCACACTGGAGAGCATCTATCCATTCCCATTTGACAAGAGTCTTAGAATGCCACCTTTTCCCAAGGGCGTAGAACTTCCCAAATATGACAAATATTTGGGTACCTCTGATCCTCAAGATCACTTGAGAGATTTTGGTGCTCTATCCATGGATTTTATACATGACTAGACTTATCTCATGTGTCTCTTCCCATGTAGTTTGGGTGGATCTACTATGGAGTGGTTTTCTCAACTTCCTACTGGCATCAAGTCTTTTGATGAGATTTACAATCTATTCCTCTAGTACTATTCACATAACATCCAGCATCTAGTCAATATCTGTGATCTTTGCAATCTAAAACAATGACCTGGGGAACCTTTCTTGATGTTTCTCTAGCGATGGAGACAACTATACACCAAATATTCTCTCAAAATACTAGAATCTGAGAAACTTGATATCTTTTTAGACAATCTTCTTCCTAATTTTGGGTACCAAGTATAGCTACAAGGTCCTTTGACCTTTGATGATATGATTAAACAAGCTATGAGAATAGAGATGTTCATGGTCAAGAAAGGAGAACTGACCCTGCACAAGGATAACAAACAGGGCTCCTCCTCCAGCAAAGACAAAACCAAATTTGTTAATAAAAACTAGGATGTTGTGAATGATGGATTCATTGACAATGTGACTCCAAAGCCTCCAAAGGCTATTTTCAATCTTACCTCTAGTATGTAGGCTACTAAAGCCACTGAGAAGGCTATGACAGACACTCAACAATCTTCTAGGTTTTCTAGAAACAAACCTTGGGCACCTCAACCCAAATGTGAGTTCACCTCCCGAGGGGAACCTCTTGACGTAGTTTACAAGACTCTCTTGCAAAATCAAATACTCACGCCTCTGGATAACTTTCATCCTTATGATCCACAACAATGACCTACTTGGTGGAATGAATTTGCATACTGTGACTACCATCAAAACAAGGGTCATAAGACTTCTACCTATATTCAACTTTGACATAAGATCTAGGATCTTATTGAAAATGGTGATGTTTTTGTGAGCGGTCATAACAAAAACTTAGATCACCAAGCATTCAAAGACCCCTTTCCTCCTCATGAGCATGGTGAATCTTCCAAGACTAAGAATTCCAATAACAAGGTCAACTATACGTACAATACTAATGTCAATGTTATTAATATGGTTGAACCTGTCAATATCAAATATTGTGATGTGATCACCATCAAGGGGAGTGAGGATGCTCCTAGACCCAAGATTTTTTTTGTCCTACGAGGCCTTGTGTCTCAATCTTCCGAACTAGAATAATCTTAGGTTTGCATGAATGCTGTCACTTGATCTCATGCGAAGATCATCCTCAAAGGCCCTGAGCCTTCTACATTTTCACAAACACAACCTATAGACAAAGCTACTATTGGCCCCACCAACAAGAACATTAAATTGGTCCCCACACCTAGCAATGCCAATTACAGTATCCTAGACCAATTACAATGTACCAATGCTCAGATCACTATCTATGAGTTGTTGAAGATCTCATCTGCTCATAGGCAGATTCTTGATAAATCCCTCACTGAGGAAAATGTCTATAAAGATCTTGATCTTGATCTGTTTCAATCCATGGTGGGTCACCTAACCTCACCCCATTATTTTTCTTTCTCTGAGGAAGATGATCATTCTTTGAGCCATCCACACAATGCCCCTCTACATATTGAAGTCATGATAGGCCCAAAGTGCGTTTGTCATGTCCTCATTGATAATGGTGTTGCCCTTAATATTTTCTCTGCTAACTTGCTCACCTAGTTAGGCTATGGTGAAGACTACATAGATGCCCACAAAAATATCACCATCAAGGCATATGATGAAGACGAATGAAAATCCAAAGGTTTAGTTGTGTTACCCATCAGGGTTGGCCCTATCGAGAGAGATGTTGTCTATCAAGTATTGGATATTCCCCTCACCTACAATATACTATTGGGAAGACCATGGATCCATAAGATACAGGTAGTTCCTTCAACATACCATTAGTGCATAAAGTTCCCATTCCATGGGGAAGAAGTAACAGTACCAGCTAACATGAGCTATTCTTGCAATATGCTCACACAATCTACTAATAGTTTCATCCCAACCAATAGAGAGTCTAATGAATTCTTTGATGCCAAACTCAGAGAAATGGAAAAGACTCTCAAACTCTAGGATTCTAGCATGGGACAGTATCAAATGGAGCTTATATTATCCTTGAAAGCTCTACCTCTATCTTTGTGTTCCTATGGGAAACCTTCTGAGAGCAAGAAACCTTTTGTAGTCTCTCCTCAAATAGTCTATCATGGAACCTTTGTATAGGCCACAATGCCACTAGAAGATGAAGATGAAGACAGAGCCATTACATCTTGGATTTATAAAGAGAAGGACACATTTGAACAAGTCACCCCAACCCATGATATAGAACATGAACCAAACATCAAAGGCTTCAAGCTCATGAAACACTTTGGCTATAAAGGGAGTGGTCCTATGGGGGTCAATAATAATGGATTACTCAAACTAATTGAATCCACATGATGATGGATAAAAGATACTACTAGTCTAGGCTTCAAAAAGATCTCGTTCCATTTAGCAATCAATAAATTTGTACTAGAACCAGAATGCTAGACAACATCTAGTGACATGGTTTTAGTTGAAAAATTAGAGGTTAGTTTAGATGAGGATACCTTTCCTTATCCTATTCCTCTAGATCTTGTCATGCTCTTCATTGAGCTGTATGATTTTGGGAAACATGTTAGACACCTTGAAACTGATAGTGATTATGATGACACCACATCAATAACTCCATTGACATATGAGCGGTTGAGGAAAATGCAAATGACACATCCTAATTATCAATAGGAACTATACATACCATCATCTTTCCAAGAATAGTTCAAACAGGAACAAACCATCAATGCTACAAGAGATGAGAATGAGTTAGATGGTACAACAAGTATTGACAGAGTTCCCATATCAAGTATTATGGACTCGCATGAGTATGAGTTTGATTCTCTATCTGATGCAAATTTTGACAAAGATGTAGACATGGTACACACATTTGAAAACCTTCTCAAAGTAGGTGAAGGGTCTAGTGTTAGGACAATCAAGTGTGATTCCACTGATGTTAACATACCCTCTACTTATGATGTGATGCCTTGAAGGGACTCACACATCTCTAGATGAGATCGCTTTAGGTCTCGACTTGCTTATCTGTGCTTTTGATGACTATACCATGAATGCACTTGAACCTATCACTTCTCTTTCACTCCACTATCCCAAGTTGATAAATTAGCACCCTTCCTCTCCATCCAATGAAGTCCTTACATTCCAAAATTATTACACTCTATTTTTCTACCTTAACGTTGTCGAACCTATAATGTCCTCCACCAATGAAGATAGTGTCAACATGACCGAGGCCAAGATCAAGTATCTCAGTCATACAATTAAAAGAAAAAAAAGAATAGGTGCTCTGATGGTGAAAACCACATCATGGTAGTATTAGAGCCAAAAAAATGTAAAAACAAAAGACATATCCAAGGGTGAAAACCTCTCTGAGGCATCCAAGGATGGGATACTTGATATGATTCCAAGTCATTTTTAGGAGAGATCTTCAGTGTTGATTGAGCCAACTCAACCTGTGAACTTGGGCACAGAGGCTAAACCTCAAATTATTCATTTAGCATATTCCTTATCTAAAGAAGAGAAAGAAGAATTCACCAATTTCTTTCAGAGAAAGAAAATCAACTTTGCCTAGACATATTCTGACATGCCTAGATTAGATCTTGATCTAATCATGCATCACTTGTCTATTGCGCTAGGTGTCAAGCCTGTTAAACAAAATCTCGGTAAGATGCATCTACATGTAGCCCTATTAGTCAACATTGAATTGGAAAAATTGCTCAAAGCTAGCTTCATCAGAGAAATTGACTATGTAGAATGGATTTCCAACATCGTTCAGATTTCTAAACATGACAAATCTATCTGAGTCTACACAAATTTCTAAGATTTGAACAAAGCATATCCAAAGATTATTTTTCATTACCCAATATTGACATGATTGTGGATATGACGGTTGGTTACAAAATGTACTCACTAATGGATGGTTTCTCTAGATACAATCAAATAAAAATTGCACTAGAAGACCAAGAGAAGATTTCTTTTACTTGCACTTGGGGAACCTTTTGTTGGAACGTCATGCCCTTCAGGATTAAAAATGTCAGAGCCACATATCAAAGAGCTATCACCACTATCTTTCATGACATGATGCACAAGATGATAGAAGATTATGTGGATGATACATTAGCTAAGATAATGGAACAGAGAGTACATCTTGCAGATCTAGGTCCTATACTGGATCAAATTGAACAATTTGGCCTAAGACTCAATCCAAAAAAGTGTGCATTTGGCGTTACATTTGGAAAGCTACTAGATTATATCATATCAGAAAAAGGCATATAAGTAGATCTTGAGAAAGTTCAATCCATCATGGAAATGCCTCTACCACACAACATAAGTCAGATGAGAGGACTCCAAGGTCAGTTACAGTCTATCTAGCACTTCATTGCACAACTAGCAGATGAGTCAAAACCATTCACCAAGACCTTACATAAGGGAGTAACTTATGAATGGAATGAAGAATGTGACAAAGGACTAACACAAATCAAATAGTATCTCTCTAATCCTCCAAAACTGATGCCTCCTATTCATGGGAAGCTACTTATTCTATATATCTCTACTACAAACACATCACTAGGTGTTTTACTGGCTCAAGAAGATTAGAATAACAAAGAAAGAGCTATTTACTACATCAATAGAACTCTAGTCTCATATGAAGAAAACTACTCCGTCATAGAGAAAGCTCTCTTAGAAGTAGTGTTTTCTTCACAGAAACTAAGGCACTACATGCTCACTCACACTACAAGACTCATTGCTAAGATTGATCCTCTAAATTATTTACTCAGCAAAGCTGCCCTCACAGGTAGATTGGAAAAATGGGTCATGATTCTCAGTGAATTTTACATTGAGTATGTAGAGAGAAATGCCATCAAAGGGAAAGTGATTGTAGATCAGTTGGTAGAGGCACCTCTCAAAGATCACCAACCATTGAACACTGAGTTTCTAGATGAATCCATAATGCTTCTCGCACATCAAACATGGACTATGTTCTTTGATGGATCATTCACCCAACAGAGATCAAGTGCAAGAATATTGTTCATCACTCCACAAAGGTACTCTTTACCCAAGGAATACAAGATGTTTTTTTCTTGTACAAACAACATCATTGAGTATGAAGCCCTCATCAATGGCATGAAGATAGTCATTGAATGGTGAGTGAATGAATTTCAAGTCTTCAAATATTCACAGCTAGTTATCAATCAGGTCAATGTCATCTATCAAATGAAAGATGACAAACCAGTTCCTTATAAAAGGATGGCCGATGATTTAAGAAAATACTTTGCACATATCACCTTCCAGCAAATTCCAAGGGTAGATAACAAAGCAGATGATACCATGGCTACTCTTGCTTCCATGTTACAAATACCATAGAATGACTTCCAACATGAATTCCTGGTGGACACATTACACTACCTAGCCTATGACACCCCTGAATCTAGGATGATCTATTTAGTCATTGGACATGATTCATCCTACTAACATCATATCTATTCCTACCTTTGTGACCAAATTGTTCTAGATACTTACACATGGAATGAGAAATGTCACCTAATCCGCAGTGCTTCATGGTACATTATCATAGCTAATGATTTGTATAGATGATGTCTAGATGCTACCCTCCTTAGGTGTTTAGAACCTAATGAGTCTAAGCATGGGTTAGCTAAGGTACATGAAGGCATCTATGGATCTCACTCAAGTGGTCTGACATTGGCTCATAAACTTATTAGAGTTGGTTACTATTGGCTAGATATGGAGAAGGAAGCTATAAAATATGCTAAGGCTAGTAAATAGTGTCAACTTTATGGGAATCTGATTCACGCTCCCACCAAGGAGCTAATTCTATTCATCACTTTCTGACCATTTTAGCAATGGGCCTTTGATTTGGTAGGTCAGATTCATCCATCTTCTTCGAATGGACACAAGTTCATTATCACTGCTACAAACTATTTTACTAAGTGGGTCGAGGCAATCCCTATAACCATAGAAAATGGAAAATCTATAGCCATGTTTATTTTGTTTTACATCATCTATAGGTATGGTGTACCCTCCTTAATAATCACTAACAATGGGGGCAGTTCAAAAACAAGGATCTAAAGAGCTTTTCTCTAAGTTCAAAATCATGCAGCACTGGTCTTCAATCTATTATCCCTAGGGTAATGGATAGGCAGAAGCATCAAACAAGGTGATCCTCAAGATCCTACATCGCACAGTTCATAAATCTAGACAAGACTAGCATCTCCAGATCAATTTGGCTCTATGGGGTTACCACACAAGTATAAGAACACTAACATGGGCCATGCCCTTTTCTTTGGTTTACAGAGCAGATGTTGTGCTACCAATTGAGGTCAAGATTCCCACTCTATGAGTCTCTCTGAAAGGCCTCATTACTAATGATGACAAGAGAATATCTCAGATACAAGAGCTATAACTACTAGATTAATATCAGAAAGTGGCATTTGATCACCTTCAAGAATACCACAAGAGGATGTCCAAGAGCTACAACAAGAAGGTTAGACCAAGGGACTTCCAAGTGGGTGATATCATCCTAAGAGAAAACCCTAAGAATCGGCAACAACGGATCCAAAAAGGAAAGTTTGAACCAAATTGGCTTGGTTTGTATATTGTCACTATAGTGTTTGGGTCTCATGCCTATCAACTCTCTACTATTGAAGGAGAATAGCTCAAAGAGTTGATCAACACTCTGCACTTGAAGCGTTTCTACAGCTGAGACATCTCTAGAATGCTCCATGTACATACATATACTCTGAGAAAATAATAAAAATTGCAAAATATCCTAAAAAATTTTATTATCCTAGTGAAAATCTGGTAAATAGACACCTTGATAATACCAAAAAAATTGAAAATTCCAAAAATACAAAAAAAAATCAAAAAAATTAAAATACAAAAAAATTAAAAAATTAATACAAAAAAAAATTTGAAAAACAAGAAAATGTGCCATTGATGAAAACCTGGTACATGAGTGTCATGGTAGCAAAAGAAATAATTTTTTTCCAAGAAGGATAAAACTTGGTAAATAGGTACCTCTTGTTCTGCAATGTTATACCCATCACAGCACTAATTGGCTCTATATAGTTGCTTTCCTACTTTCCTTCTTGTAGTTTGCTAGCTCATGCAGTTGCTCTCACTTACCTTCAAGACTATGCTCGACTCTACATGGATTGAAACTAGTCACACTCAGGGGCACCCTTCCTACTCTAGGGGGAATTGTCCTATCTTTTTTTCAGAGGATCTTCCACCCATTAGTCACTAGTGGTTCTCACTGTGTTTGCCTACTGATGCTTAGCTATTAGATCTCTCTCTTTGAGTATCTTCCACACATCAATCACCAGTGGTTCTTACTATGTCTTCCTACTGATGCCTAGCTATTATTGAGATCTCTCTTCTTAAGGATTTATCTTGCATTAGTCACCAGTGGTTCTCATTGTTTCTGCCTACTAATACCTAGCTATTATTGAGATCTATCTTCTTGAGGATCTCTCTTGCATCAGTCACCAGTGGTTCTCACTGCATCTGCCTACTGATTCCTAGCTATTATCAAGATCTCTCTTCTTGAGAATCTCTCTCACATCACTCACCAGTGGTTCTCACTATGTCTACCTACTGATGCTTAGCTATCATATCTCTCTCTGAGGATCTTCCTCATATCAGTCACCAATGGTTCTCACTACGTCTACCTATTGATGCTTAGTTATCAAATTCCTCTCCTTGAGGATCTCTCATGTATTAGTCACCAGTGGTTCTCATTATGTTTGCCTACTGATACTTAGTTAGCACTTTGATCTCTCCTTGAGACTATCTCTCATGTCAGTCACCAGTGGTTCTCACTGCTTCTATCTATTTTCATCATCCTATTGAGACTTTTCACATATGATATATACTTTTGATCTGACATTAATTTTCTCCAAACTAAAACTGAAATTGACTTTGAGACTCTTTGAGATTTTTTGAGCTTTCCTTTTGTGTTCTTTTCTTTTCTCTTCATCATTCTTCCTCGAGCAACTGTAAGACTTCTATCTTGACTGAGAGATGTGAAGACTGGGGGCATGATCTTTTCTTTGCTTTCTATTTTTTGGTTTAGTTCCAATGATCCAATGGATCCATACAAAATGAGTGTCCACTATGAGAGCCTCTATCTTGTGTTAGATGGCCATGCGTACCTCAACTCCTTTTATATGGACACTTTGGTGAGGTTGGTTCTTCTCCTTGTCTGTTTGAGTGACTTCTTTCTGCTACAAATGAAATTTCAAATGCTCATCTTGTGAAGTGAATGTAAGGGTCACTATGAGCATTCTTAGTATGCTTCTCATTCACTTGGAAAAAGAAGGAACTCTCACATGTTTGGCATGCTTGTATGCAAGTAACATTCAGGTCATCCTAGCAACTATGCTCTGATGCTTATGCTAACTTACTAAATCAAAAGGAATAGGTGTTCAGGTCATTCTGGCTTCTTGTGCCTTAATGCTTACACCTCATTCTGACAAACCTAAGACTAATGTCATATTCATATTCTCATGATCATTGTGTTAGTGAGGGTTGTATGACATCCTATACCCATCCTATAATAAAATTTCTATGATGATAACTATCTAATGGGTCCAGCAACCAAGTCCTAGGGATTGCATCTATCTTAGGCTTGCATTCTCATTCTAGGTTTGCATTTGCGACAATTCTTTGAGGCTCATTTCATTGTATTCTCCTAGATTTGTATGAGGGTTCTCATCTCATGTCCCAGGTTCGTCATGACTGCACAAGTGTTTGATCCTCTCTCTTGATCTTCAAGAAAGTTCTTTTGGTTAGTACTTGTCATATTTTGTCATATCCTGCATGAGATGTTAGTAGCATACATTGCATTTACATCTTTCACTTACAAAGTGCATTACCATCCCACATAATCCATACATTTACATCTACATATTCATATACATGCACATCCATTATAAGCATAAATCAAAGCATACATTGCATTTACTCATCTACCATCTATCATATCATTTTACATTGCATACATACATAACAATAACATGTGTATTTCATCCATACATAAAGAAACCATGTGCATCTCATACATATTCATTTTCATATTCATACATGTCACATATTTCACATCTACCCATCTAATCATATAGGAAACATCTCATAAAGTATCAACATTAAAATATTAAATGACACATGCAATGATACCAAATGAATCAAGCTCATATATACATACATACATACATACATAGATATGTGTGTGTGTGTGTGTGTGTGTGTATGTATCTCAAGAGTGTGAGTACAACAATGGTGCTACTCAAGCACAGTCTATCAAATGAATGGGCTACAATACACATGCATATACATCAGATACATCATGCTCAAAATCAAAATGCTACAACTAGCTTTGGCCATCACCACTCAGAAGAGGAGGAGGAGGAGGAGGCATATCTGGCTGAGGAGGAGCCTTTGGATGGGGTCCCTATGGAACCTTTGGAGCTCCAGCATACTTTGCAAATCTAGGGACCTACTCTACTGCATCAGGCACCACATTGATGTATGCTACATAATAATAAGTTGCATGTGGAGCCTCATATCACATCTCTTCTCATGACCTTACTAGATCCTCCCATAGCTCCCTATTCTCCTGATCTCTCTCTACCTGGAAAGAATCTTGGATGGAGACCTCTATATGGAGATCACCCAACTCTCTTTGTGCCTATCACACCCTATCTTGGCTCTTCTTTAGTGCATCCTACAATTGTGTGACTACATCTCCTGGAGGGGGACCCTATGTGGCCTGATCCTACATAAAATCATCTTGTATCTCCTTCTTAGGAGCCTATTGTGGTATCTCCTCTATCCTGTGTCATGCAGATCTCTCATGTGAACTGATGTTTCCTACCCCAAGATCTACTCTCATCCATCGAGTGGGGATGGATACCTATGTCACCCTCTATCAAGGTACCTACTGCTACTATGGTAGTGGCTAAGGTACCTACTACTACGCCACCTATTGTTGTGGTGGAGGCTGATTTGCCTACTATTGCACCACCTATGCTACCTGCTGGCCCATGTTAACTAGGTCTATGAATTGGGTGAATGGATGTGAAACTAAATGATCTTGATATGTCAGTGTCATCCCTCCATCTACCACTAATGCCATATAATCCTATCGGGCTGGTACTCATGCCTCAATCATCAATCAGTCCTAATCCAACCTCACCATCCATCCCTTCTTCACCTCATCAGTGAAGCGAGCATATGAGTAGTACTCTTGTGAGATGTCTTATGGCCTATCAAATGCCACAACACCTATGATAGAGGAAAATGCTCAATAATGGGGATAGAGCGACTGATTAAGGGTTAAGAATAGAACATATACTACAACTCATGTGTGGCATCATCCTAGACCTTTGTACCTATCCACGGCCACCATACAACTATGACCATGTCATCAAGCTTAGCCCTTCACTACTCAGTCTTACCCAGTGTTGGCTAGGTCATTGGGCCACCGTACCTATAAATATGTGGCTCTAATGGCTTTCTGGTATCCTAAAACACTGGCCTACAAATGGGAAGATGCTCCCAGGCCCATATATGTAGAATGAAGACACCTGCCACCATGCTCCAAGCATCCCAATACATGATCTCATGCATCTCATGGTACATCTATGCTAGCATACACTGGCCCCATCCATAACGCACGGGCAGTTGCTATAGCATCCACTACAACACCTGACCCCAACCGCACTCCAGTCCGTGTTGTCTCTATCTGGCATCAAATAGAAGCCCATAAATTCTGCTAACACCAATACTAACATGTGCCCAGGACCGTAATCTCTGATTAGATTCTCCCATGGGATCACCTGACCCATGACTAGCTCATCCTAAAAAATGGCTCAAAGTACCACAGTGCCTGCTCTAGAATGTACATCATATTCCATGTGTGGCCCATAGAATGGTACTCTAAGGATCCTATATATGTCCTCTGGTGTCACCATCATCTCTCCCTAGGGAAAGTGGAATGTGTTCATTTCTGAATGGAAACACTCGATGAGTGAACCCAATAATCTGTGATTCACCTGAATGTTGGGCATATCACGCAGATATGACAGACCTAATGCATCTATGTGAGCAGACTCTGCATCATCCAACCACCACACTAACTCATCGATGATTGGGTTGTTCGAGAAGTCAACCTGTAATGCAAGCGACAACACATGATTAGTATCTCAATCATGATGATTTTTTAAAGAAAAGCAGAACTTGAAACTATGCACCTATCCTAAAATTGGCTATCCAAATGATCTACTTGGCTGATTTTATGCAAGTTTTGACTCAACTTTAGTTCTCTATTGTAGATTATCAAGAAAGGAAGTAGGAATCTCACATGAGATTTCCTAGCCACGTGAGGCTTCGCGTCAGCTTGCGTAAGGGATCTTCCCTATGAAGGGTTTTCCATGCAACTTTAGGGTCCTTTTCACATGATCTTGTGGAGAGACCCACGCAAAGAAGTACTCTTTTTTGTACTTTCTCATGTGAGAATCCTCACCAGCCCATGTAAAGAACCCATTCTCTCACATGAGTTCTCTCAAGAAATTTCCTCACTATCCCTAAATCCTATCTAAATCTATTGAAATGTGTCACGAAATTGAAATACAAGCTAAGTTATCAATTACTCATAGATGGGTCATATGTCAGAGGCTAGCTATGATGTTGGGAGTGCTTGAACCTATGCAATTTCACTGGAACACTTTACATTTTCACTCAGAGCTCTCTTTTCTCACAAAAAGTCAAAGGTTTCAAATGAATTGAAAATGACCCTTTTGGGCCTTATATGGGTTTTGACCTAAATTTCAAAAGTGCTTTGTTTTGTGTGAAAACTTCACCCTTGGCTAAATCGACCACTCTGAATCCATTTTTGGGATCAAAATCAAAATTTGACACTCCTAGATAGCTAAAAATTGCATTTTAAAATTTCTTGGACCGATGTGATCGGATGCTTGTGTAGTCGACCTTTCAATGTCGTATTCTTGATAGAATCACATCTCATCATCATTTTCTTGACTTCTTCATATTTTTCATCAAAAGTCAAATCTGGTCAATTCTAGTCAACCTTGGTCAAACTTGGTCAACAAGACCTCCAAATCACTCCAGATCACTTCTGAATCTTCTCGATTCTTTCGTCATCTACAATCTATTATTTTCAATCACTTGTATGATGTGTCATCTTTCCATTTCACTCCTGAGAGGCAGGATGATTGCATCATTGAATCTTATCATTCTCAAATCAATCTGATCTAAACCAAAGTCCTCATTGCTAGGGGCATCTCATCACTTGGGGCATGTTCATTTTTTCATACCTCACAGTCAAAATTGGATGTTCCATGATCTTGAATCACTAGGGGCATCTTTGTACCTTACATCTTTTCATCATACTACTAGGTATCTGAAGAATCTAACTCAGATTCCTAAGGATCAAGCTTTGTTTTGGAGATGGTTCTCAAAATCTATCTATCAGGTATCTGAGCAATCTAACTCAGATCCCTAGGAATCAAGCTCCGTTCTAGAGATGGTTCTCAAAATCTCTTTAGGTATTGGGGAAATCTAACATCGATCCCTGAAAGTCAAGCTTCATTCTGGAGATGGCTCTTGAAAGCTCTTTTTGACCGATACCTAGGCAATCTAACCCAAGTCTCAGAGGACTAAAATTTGTTCTAAGATAGTCCTAAAAATATGCATTAGTTATCATTTAGTTGACAAGTATTGGAGCAATCTAACCCTGACTCCTCAAGATTGAGCCTTGTTTTGGGAACAGTCTTATAAAAACTGGTAATTTGACCGATGTCTTCATAACCTAACCTAGACTTTAGAGAATCAAGCTTCATTATGGAGATAGTTCTGCAACTCGATCTAATCGATGTCTATGCAATCTAACCTCAACTTATGAGGATTAAGCTCCACTCTGGAGATGATCCTGAAAACTTCATCAATTGTCACATCAGACTATTCTTTGAATCAATGCGCTACTCACACATCAACTCAAAGAGGGGAAAAATGTAATAACTCAAAATTGGCATCTTGCAATCCTAACCAATTTTATTATATTTAGTCTCATTCTATCAATTTCTAAATCATCAAAGTCATATTGTACTAAGAAATTTTGTCTTCTAATTGACTTTACTTGACTTAGTGTCAAATGCAAAAAACCTTAAATCTGCATCAATCACATATCATATTTAATTCCTAAATAAAGACTACAAATTGGCCAAATAAACCCTATGGTTGATTAATTTAATTATAAAGTCCTAGCACTTTAATTAAATTAAATTCACCCCCTTTAGCTAAAATACACATGAAAAAGGAATTAAATAAATATTTGGTGTTAAATAAATATCCTCATCTCAATAATTGAATTTAATTATTTAAATAATTAAGAAAATCCACTTATGAGGCAATATTGTATTATTTAATCAAATATTATCTCCAAAAAATCTTCTCTTCAGTTTAGAAAAGGAAACTTTGAGTTAACTAAGAATCTAAAAGGGGAATAAAATAGTTAAATACTCCATACAGGCAAAAGGAAAAAAGTTGACTGCCTCTTTACAAGAAACTTTCTATTCTAAATTGAACTCTCATTCAATCTCCACCATTCATGTGATTCAATCTCAACCGTCGACTGAACCTAGGATTCTATAAAAGAACCCTTATTTCTAATTCAAAGGATCCAATTTTCGAGCAACAAAGTGTTGTCGCATTCTCATTGCTTCTTGTTCACATTCAAAGCTTTCATTTTCATTGATAATCATCTTAGATTAATATCATGTTTAGCTTAAATATGCACTTCATTCTTAATCTAGTTTGCTTTCAATGTTCTTAGATTAATGCTCATTTCTCATCATTTCTAGATTAATTGCATACTCATTTTAGATTAATCTTGCATATTCACTTCTAGAGTAAACTGCATAAATCCTCCATTTTAGTGCTAGTCTATAGTTGTTGGACTCTCAATTCTGAGAGCAATCCCGAACCCTACCTAGATATGAGGCAATAGGTTGAATCATTCAGACAGGTAAGATGAATAATCTCATATTCATTCTTGTCTGTAGCTGGTGAACAATGACTATGTTGAAGTGTGAGGCTAAATTAGAGGCCCATATTTATCTTATACAGGTTTAGGGTATAAACAACTATACTTATAGCTTCTCTCCAGTATTTTTGTGCAACATTATTCTCGATCATCATTGTTCTAGCACAATCCATAATTGATCTATTTCTTCTCTCTATTATACCATTCTGTGGAGGTGTCTTGGGTGCAGACATTTGTCTCTTTATTCCTTTATCATTGCAGAATATATTGAACTCATTTGATATGAACTCTCCTCCTCTGTCAAATCTCAAGCATTTCAAGATTTTACTTGTTTCTTTTTCAACTTTTTCCAAATACCACTTAAACAATTGAAATGCATCATATTTCTCTTTTAAAAACATCACAGTCATCATTCTAGAATAGTCATCAACAAATAGAATGAAATACTTATCACCATAGTATATTTTCACACCCATAGGTCCACAAAGGTTAGTATGAACCAATTCCAAAATATTATCATAAGTATATGTCTTTCTCTTGAAGCTAGACTTTGCCATTTTTACCAATTAACATTGTTTACACATCACATTATCAGGTTTCTTCAATCTTGGCAAACCTCTAACTTTCTTCATCTTACTAATATTTACCAAATTGTCAAAGTTCACATGACACAACCTCTTATGTCATAACTATACATCATCAAATTATGCAAACAAACATGTTTCTTCAGATAGGTCTAGATAGAACAAATTGCCTCTTGTTTGTTTTCCACTTCCAATTAGTTCACTAGTGGCATTAAATATTTAGCCTTTTTTTATGGAATTCCACTTGGTAACCAGTACTATGAAACACTCAACAAATTATAGTTAAGACCTTCAACCCAATAAGCATTATCACATCCGATCTTATTAGTTAATCTTATTGATTATTCTCCTTTCATAGGACATGGTGCATCATTACCAAAGTTAACACTTCTTCCTTTGTAATGATTTAGGGTTTCAAACTTACTTTTATCACTAGTCATGTGATGTGACAAACCACTATCAATAATCCATTTATCACCTTTACTCACATATGAAATAAGTGCAATTTTGTCATCTTCATCAGAATCATCTTTCATAGCAACATAAACAACTTATATATCGCAATCATCAGATTCACTAGTTTCACTATCAGTTTCTTCTTTAGTAATATAACAAGATTTCTTACCTTTTTCTTTGTAGTCTATGTACCTTCTATGATCTCTTTCATTTCTTTTATCTTTTTACTTTCTTTCCCTTCTTTCATCTTTGTCAATCCTGTCTGGGCATCTTGTTTCACTATGGCCAACTTTGTTATATGAAAAATAGATTATAGGAAGTTTACCTTTGAATTTTCATTTTCCTCTCTCTAGCCCTCTATCCATAAGTGCTTCAAGATCATCTGGATCATCATCAAAAGTACCACTATCACTAGCATTGTTACTCTCACTACTCACACATATTTATTTTCCTTTCTTGAGCTTATGAAGAACCATTTGAGACTTGAATGCAGATTCAATGTTGTGAATAGTGAAATTATCAAAATTAGACAACTCAAAATTAGTAAGCTTTCCAACAAGACTTTCCAAAGTTAGGACATTATCAAGATTACATCTTGATTCTTGTATTGTAGACACTATAATAGCATAGATAGGAAGTAGGGTTCACAACACTTTACTAATAACAATTTCATCATCAATGTTTCCATTAGCTCCTCTAATAGCATTTACTACCTCCTTAATTCTTCCACAATACTAAGCAACATTTTAACCTTCTTGCATTTTCATTTCATCAAACTTACCTCCCAACTTTAAGATTTGGCTCTCAATACATTTGTGTCCCCACCGTAGATAGTTGTAAGTGTGTCCCATATTTTCTTTGCATTAGTACAATTCTTGATGTCTTCAAATTTAGGATAGCTTAGGGTAGATGAAATGTCCAACATTGACTAATTATGTTCTTGTTTTTCTTTCATCCCCTTGGCTGTCATAGGTGTAGCAAGTTGTACATAGTCATTTTCCATATAGTGTTTCATTGAATCACCAATACCAGCTAGGTGCAATTTCATCAAACTCTGCCATGCAATGAAGTTCTCCTTTTTCATCTTTGGTACCTCCTTTTTGTACATCTTAATCATTAGCTTCAAGTACCTTTACACTTTTCTCCTTATAAGAACCAAAAGTTCTAATACCAATTGTTAGAATGATTTTAGAATAATTGAGAGGGGGGTTGAATCAGTTATCCTTAGGTCCAGATGTACCAATTCAACTTTCTAGATCTTCAACGAACTTAGATCTAATCAACAATT